>BDJD01003830.1:151647-191741 GCA_002564525.1 Rosa multiflora
CAACTCAAAGGAGTTGAAAATTTCTGTTACGGAATGCTGGATATGCCCACAAACTGGGGATGTCATGAATCCAAATTCCACAGAAAGAAGAAAAAAGAAAAATATTACTCTAAAAAATTCAAAAAGAGTAATCAGAAAAGAGATTGGAAATTCAAGAAGAGTTCCAATTACAAGAAACAAAAGGATGAAGATCCTAAAAAGAAATTCTTCAAGAAAAAGAAGAATACTCTTCAGCCTAAACAACCAAGCAAGAAAGCTTGCAGATGTTGGTTATGTAAAGCTGAAGGGCACTATGCCAATGAATGTCCTGAAAAGGGTAAAAGATCTACTAAAGCTCTCTTCGAAGAATATGAGCAAATAGTAGAGGTAGCAAACATGAAAGGCTACGAAATAGCCTATTCTGATGATGAAGATGATGACAGGTCAGTCTACTCTGCCTGGTCTGAAGAAGAAATTTCATCAAATGAGTCTGAGATCGATTCTGAAGTAGAGCACTTCGAATCCAGACAAATGAATGTTTTGAGAATCAAAAATTGGGAAGAAAGCAAGACAGAATCCTTCATGTCTTCTTATCAGGTGAACCCTGGTACATTCGTTTGTGACTACTGCGTATGTCATGAAAAGAATGGTCTCCCTATGTTTTGTGAAGAGTCTAAGAAGACTTATCATAAAGAATGCTTCATAGCTGAAGCAAGAAGAAAAACCAAGAATGGTCTTGTCAGCCAGTTGGTTGAGCAAGAATATGAAGAGTATTTCGCTGAGCAAAAGGCAAAAGAAGTTGAAACCTTGGAACCATCTTCCTCGAAAAAGGAAGAAATCATCGATGAAGAAAAAATCGATGAAGATATTGAACTGGTTGAAATACCAGAAAATGTAGAACTGGTGAAACCACCAGAAACTGTTCATCTATTAGAACGACAAGAGGCTACTGAAACATGCGATCTACTTGGCCAACCATCAGGCAAGTTTGATTATAAAGTCAGATATAACCCTCCGTCATGGTTCAGTGACCCAGACATCAAAGAGATAATTCCTACAGACTGGGATGATACAAAACCTTCTAGTTTTGATAAATCACCCCCTCCAGAAAAAATTCCAAAAGAAGAATGCAAACCATTCATTCCAAAGGAACAAGCTCAGGAAAATGAGCTTCATCAATCGAAAGTCGTCTCTACAAGTAGGTACAGCAACTACATAGAGATTGGACTCAAATTCCCTGATGACAGAAAATATCATCTACATGCCTTTGTAGATAATGGATCAGGTTTTACAGTTGCAAAGAGATTTGCAATTCCAGATGAACTCTGGAAAGAAGATAAGAAAAAATCTGCTACTGGGGTTACGTTTGATGGGAGCCATCTCACCATGAAAAAAGTAGCAAAAAATGTTCAAATCACCATTGGTGGAGGAACATTTATCATCCATAATGTTTGGCAATCTGAAGGCCAAGGCTCTGACTTCTTGTTGGGAAATGATTTTATTCTCCAACAATGATTCATTCAGGATGAAGAAGCGATAGACTTCAGGAAAGGAGAACGGGTATTCTGGGCAGACCGCCTCACACAAGCCAGAACTGTGGTCGGTCCCGGTTTTACTACTCAGTATCAGAGATCGCAACAGAATAGTGGTGATCTTACCCCCTACAAACCAAAATTCGAACCCATACACCAAATCAAGCAACAAGAAGAATTACTTGTTGAAGAATCTTCTGAAGAAGAAGAAGAAGAAGAAACTAGTGAAGATGAAGAAGCTAGTTTCATCCATGAGCATAACCTCAAGCACTTTCAGAACAAGCTTTAGTCTCAGCAAATTCCCACTCTTGAAAAAATCAAGAAAATACTAGAGCAAAATGTGGATACAAATCCTCAGTAGTTTTGGGAAAAAGACCCAGTGGTCTGTGAATTAAGATTGCATGACATGAATGCCATCTGTCATGTCAAAGCCATTTCTCAGTACAAAGAGGAAGATCAGAAAGAATTCCGAAGTGATATTGAAGATCTCCTGAAGAAGAGATTAATTCAACCTTCCACTAGCCCTCATCATGCTCCAGCATTCTACGTGAGAAATCATGCAGAAAACCTCAGAGGAAAAGCTAGAATGGTGATTGACTATAGAGATGTCAACAAGAAGACCGTCAAAGACGGTTATCAAATTGCTCAAGTAAGAGTAGCCATTTCTCAGTACAAAGAGGAAGATCAGAAAGAATTCCGAAGTGATATTGAAGATCTCCTGAAGAAGAGATTAATTCAACCTTCCACTAGCCCTCATCATGCTCCAGCATTCTACGTGAGAAATTATGCAGAAAATCTAAGAGGAAAAGCTAGAATGGTTATTGACTACAGAGATGTCAATAAGAAGACTGTCAAAGACGGCTATCAGATTGCTCAAGTAAGAGAAATGATCAACCAGCTCAGAGGAGCTAAAGTCTTTTCGAAATTCGATGCAAAGTCGGGTTTCTGGCAGGTCAAGATGCATCCTGAGAGTATTCCTCTCACTGCATTTGGAACACCACAAGGTCATTACGAGTGGCTGGTAAAGCCTTTTGGTCTAAAGCAAGCTCCCTCAATCTTCCAAAGAAAGATGGACAACATCTTCACGCATGTGGCTGAGTTCTGCGTCATCTACATAGATGACATCCTAGTCTTCTCCAAAAACAGAGAAGAACACATGAAACACCTCCATGAGGTAGTAAAGCTGATAGTGCAGCATGGAATCATCCTAGGTGAAAAGAAAATCTTCTTTATCCTTGATGAAGTTGATTTCCTAGGAATAAACATCAAAAATGGAGTAATAAAACTCCAGCCTCATATTCTTGAAAAGATCTGGAAGTTCCCAGACAAAATTCCTAATGCTAAGAGTCTAGAGAGATTCCTTGGTGTCATAAATTATGGGAGAGATTTCATCCCTAAAATCTCAGGGTTAACAGCAATGTTATCTCCTAAGACAAGTTTCAAAAGAAAATGGAACTTCACAGAAGATGATGAAAAGATCGTGAAGCAGATAAAAAATCTCTGCAAAAACCTCCCTCCTCTTCAACAACCAGAAGAGAATGATGAAATTATCCTCCAGATAGATGCGAGTGATAATTACTGGTCTGGTGTTGTTCTAGCGAAAGCGCCTGGAACTAACATTGAAAAGATCTGTAAATTTTGTAGTGGCAAGTTCAGCTCTGCAGAACTGAATTATCCCACAGGGGAAAAAGAAATTTTAGCTGTCAAAAAAACGATTTTAAATTCTCCAGCTTTTCTTGGAAAACCCTTTACTGTCCGCACCGATTGTGCTAGAGTAAAGAATTTCAAAAATTTTAAACTTGATAAAACTGCTGATAGAGGAAGATTAGCCAATTGGCAATTGTTTCTTAACTAATATGATTATATTGTTGAATTAATTGCAGGAAACAAGAATTATCTTCCAGACGCCTTGACCAGAGAAATGGCAATGTTCAACCAAAGAGATGACGACGAAGGTCGTAATCCCAGAAGCAGAAGGACTGGGAAAGAACCTGAACCTGAAGAGGATCCCAAAGAGAAAGTCCTTAAAAGATTTTTGCTAAGCTCGAAAGGCTTGGCCTCAACTGATCAATCCCAGGGTAAAGGATTAGCTAGCCCATCTCAAACGGCAGACGGTAAAGGCTTATCAAGACCGTTGATGGCTGCTGCTTTGCCAAAAAGCAGACCAACTCCAACTGGAGTTATAAATGTTTTTAATTATGAATTAAGAACTTTTGATACTCCTGTGTTCAGAACTGGCAGGAGACTAGCTTATCACCAGAAGGCAATCCTAGATAATCTCCTATTTGCCTTTCAAGAAAGAAGCAGTGGTCTAATGTTCCCAGCCCTCTTTGCATTAGCTGAAGAACTCTACGAGAATGGTAGGCCACAGTTTGAAGAAATTCATACACAGCAGAGTGCTGTAAAGAAAGAAAAAATTCTCTTCCTTGAAAGTCCAGAAAGTGCTAGGGTCCCTATCACGGCACTTAATGAATCAGACTGGCATGAATTCCATAGTCTGATAGGAAGACATAATT
Organism: Rosa multiflora; assembly: GCA_002564525.1. NCBI lineage: Eukaryota > Viridiplantae > Streptophyta > Magnoliopsida > Rosales > Rosaceae > Rosa > Rosa multiflora. The sequence goes on from BDJD01003830.1 coordinate 155,675, forward strand.
CAGAAGACCTAGTTCCTCCAACTCTCTTCATTGTTTCAGGTCCCTATGTTGGAAGATACTTGGTTAATGTTCAAAGTGAACATCCTCAAGAACACAAGCTTTGGCTTGTTGAAAATGGTTTTATCCATAATCTGTGGACGAAAACAAATGATGATCTGAAAGGTTTGCCGCCCATCATTGTCAACACAGTCAAAAATATCAGAAAAAATGACTGCATGCTTCGTCTGAAGTTCAGATCCACTCCTTCAGAATGGATCCAGAAGGCAAACGGTGAGGTTGAATATATTCCTCCATATCATTATGTGAGAATTATTCAAAGAAAATATCTTCAACCAGCCTGTGTAGGATACAATGGCCAACCAAACTCAAGCATCCCATGGATGAAGGCCATGGCTCTTGACTACATCAAAAAGATCATCTCTGAAGATATCAGCAATACCTTCCTGGCAGCAGGAGAAAAGATTATTATCACTGCATACAATCATCCTGACGTAGTCAGCAGTGACTTATTCCTATCTCTCACCAGAAAAGAGATAGATTCGACAATGGCATGCATGCACTGGGTGGAAAAGCTTGAAAATGACAACCACTACAAAATGTATGTTGATACAGACGTCGAAGATAATGGTACCACTGTTAGAATGGCCCAGACAGATAATAACTCCTTTGTCTTTGGCCACAATTCAGAAACAGATGAGAACATGTAGCATCACGGGTGAAACCACGGGTGAAAGAAAAAAGCACCAAGACAAAAAGGCAACTGTTATCTTTTCAAAAATATACTTTTGCTTTTCAAAAAGAAGAAAGTGAAAAACATTTCACCCAACCACTTTTGTTTTTCCCTGACCGACCTCTACCAGCAAGAGCACTCAGAAAAGCAGAAGTTCACGGAGCTATCCTGTACATTTCTATGTTTTGAATTGTAATTTGAGTTCCGCTCCCTATATAAGGAGCTTTAGCTTCTCTTAGAAGGCATTCGAAGTGGAAGACATGAGTCTGACATTCGAAAATTGAGCAGAATCAGATTCTCTCAAAAATAAGAAAGCCATAGTAGAAGCAGTAGCAGGTTTTCTATAAGTCTCTTGATGCAAGTGTGCATCTTATTCCAAGTAAGTATTTGTAATCAAGTTATGAGTAGCTAAGCAGCTTCTAGTTGTTTGCCCAAGAGTGAGGCTCTGGGTTCTGTATCTGTATTTATGTTTGAATAAATAAATTCAGTTTGTGCCCAGTACCCTGTCACAAAAATATTTTGCTGTTTCTGCATTTTTGTTTTGGTAACAGTAGCAGTTAGTAAGCAGTAACAGTCTTTCTGTTTTGCTATAAAGACTGACCCTTATCATACTAAGACAGCAGTGATTCCGCTCTGGTAGTAGCCGCTTAGACAGGAAGTCGTTAGGTGAAGTTGTGGCATGTTGAAGGCTAGTCCTTAGGCTGATACTGTGTTTAGTCTGGAAAAGTAAAATATAACCTGTTACTGTGTAAAGAACAAAAAGAGGTAAAAGGAGAATAGTGTGTGTCCTTAATTGTATAAGGGAAAAGGTTGTGGACTTTGTTGTCAAAAAACTTGTTGTCTGGTAGTGCTTTATAGTTAACCCAAATATATATGTAGTCATCTATTTAACAAGAAGTTTGATTGATGCGGGAGTAAATGGGACAAACGCCATATACATTATTTTGTCATTTAGTTATAGATTCGTAATGATTGATATTTTATTATTGAGAGATTTGTTGGGTATCTTTTTTTAATTAATTTAAGATTTACTTTTAACTAATTAGTGTTTTTTTCTTTTTTTGAAAAGACTAATTAGCTTTCTTTGTGCATAAGCAGGCTTCACAACAACTACAGCCATGCAAGTTGTATTAAACTCTGGCATGTTTTCATGGCTTGATTATTAATAAAATCAACCATATTAAAAAAAAAAAAACAACTACAGCCATGCACGTTCACTGCATCCAAGTTTTTTCTTTCCCACCGCGAAAGTCAAAAGCAGTTTCTTAGGAGAGATGCATACATCACCTGCCCTCTTTCCTCGTTTGCCAGTGAGAGGTTCAACTGTAGGACCAGTCATCTCCTCAAGATAGGAAGTAGAAAATTGTGCTGATTAAATGAGCAAATTTTGATAAAAATTATCTGATTGAGAATTTGTTTCTAATTTACTTACAAAATCCACTTTTAATTGTTCCACTAGAAAGCCAGCTTCAACTTGATCAAGTAATGTCAAACTATTCAAAGAAGAACAAAGCATGGGGTTTGAAATGAGTTTAAATTCATTAATCGTGAATGTTACGGGCTAAAAACAATAAGATAAACCATTGACCGTGAAGGCTAACTGGAGATACACATATTTTGTTTTTAATCAGAAAGCTACTTAGATGAATTAGGAGGTTTTTTTTTTTTTTCAACAGAACAGGAGGTTACATAAAAAAAAAAAAATGGAGGTTCATATTTTAAATTTAGAGATTTAAATAGAATTGGATTTCAATTATCTTGTCATATGAGTGTTAGATTTTACAGTGACATACACCTAGGCAAGAAAAAGATGGCATCGATGTCCTTCAATAAGAAATATGGCACCGATGACCAAAAAAAAAAATCAAATGAATACGGCTGAGAAATCACGGAAGCTCATTTTTAGGATCCATCATATTCCCAGTACCTCGCCCTCTTCCCCTATGTCGATCTACTTGATCCCCTACCCCTTCCTGACTTCCTCGATAACATCTGAAAAGGACTGTCCGTACTTCATCTCCACATGTGTTGGTCCATTCTTGGTGATGAGTTACTTCATTCACATGTAGTGTATAAGGTGGCTCATCTATGAGTTCCAAGTGTGTTGTCCTTCTATAAAAGTCCACTTCTATGATTGTCGAGTCACATTCGGGTTACTGCTTTGGAGTAATGGAGATCTGATGAATCCCTTCAGAGAGAAGTACAAGGAACTTGCACGTATTGCAACATAGTTGCCACTTGGGAGAGTGGTACTTACAGGTCATGTTTGTTATATGGGATTGGATGGGCTTATCAAATATAACAAGGATTATCCCTTGTTTGGTGTGACCTAGGACTCATTTAAATGAGACTCTAGAGTCCCAAAAACAGAGTCAACCCCTTCTTCCAGAGTGACATCAAAACTAGTCTGACTGTGGAAGCCTCCTTCTTCGCTTCAACCTCGCCTCATCATTCTCACCTCTCTACTTGCAATTCTTCTCCGTCTGAGCATCTGGATCTTTTGGGTTTTCAATTTCTTGTCATCAATTCCTTATTTCTTATCATCATCTGGGTTTCTGGTTCTTCAATGGTGCTCTCTCTCTCTCTCTCTCTCTCTCTCTCTCTCTCTCTCTCTGTGATTTCATGGAGGTACAAATGCTTTGTGGGTTTCCAGCAAAGGACGAGTTGCTGAACACTAGAAATTGACCTCCGGTTGGGAGTTTGTCGCTAAGATTGTTATCAGGTAGATCAAGAGTTGTGAGACTGGCCGTCTTGCGAATTTGAGTAGGAATTGGAATGGTTAGATGGTTTCGAGAGAAATTGAGAATGCCCAGAATGTTCAGCTTTGCAGTTTGTCGCTTTGCAACTGTGGAAGACCCAATTGATATTTGGTTGTTGGCTGCAAGAATTGAAGAGTTTGAGATAGAACCAATTCAATTCCAGGTATGGGAGAGAGTTTTGCAATTTTTGTTTGATTTGCTTGCTTTTGCTTCATTTATGAGATTCAGAATTGTTCTATGAATTGTGAGGATTGTGCATATGATTCATGGCTTGCTTCTATTGTTGAGACAAACCCAATTTTGTGTGAATTGTGAGGATTGTGCATATGATTCATGGATGATTGTGCATATGATTCATTAGTTGCTTCTTTGTTCTTTCTTGTTGCTCCTTAGTCCTAGACAGTGCCAAACATGATTCATGGCTTACTATAGCATAACCCAAGTTAAAGGAGACCAGGACTCTTGTAGAAATTAAGGTCGGGAGTGATAGTCCGGTGAAACAAAACAGCCCCACAAGGTCTAGACCAAGAGTTCAACTAGCTAGGACGACAACTATATGCACATGCATGCAACAAAAAGTATACATTCATTGGAAACGGAATCTATATACAGTTGGGTACTACCTTATTTTACCTTTAAAGTAAGTAATAGAGAAATAACATATTTAAATGACATAACAATCTGGATTCAAAATCAGAAAGAGAAATGACATAGTTAATCATGATTTGGCTGCTATGCCTTTTTCTTTTCTTGGGTCTGAACACAACAACTGTTTTTTTTTCCTCCATCGGAAGAACAGATACAATCTAGTCTCTATATCATGATTTAAATATGTCATTTCTCAGTTTGTGTTTAAAAAATTTCTTTTGGTGTTTAAACAATAATAGTTAGGAAATTTCTACAAAAGTATCATACCTTAACTAGATTTGGTATAGAGGCAGCATGAGAATGATTTTCTTAATTTTCTTTTTTCTTTTTTTACTTTTGTGTCCTTATTTGTCATTTCATATAAGGTAACAAAGTCGACTAACATAATTCTCCTGGTGTTGTAACTTGGATCAATATGGTCCCAAAGGAAGCATCTTCAGCCTTGTTGTTTGACATTGTAAACTCTGGTTATTTCAGATGTTTTAATTTATAAATTTCTTTTCTCTTAAAAAAAAAAAGTGGACTAACATTTTAAAAACGAGGAGACCTAAATACCAAATTTGGAGGTTTTAATAGAATCACCATAATAAAAAATTGTTTTAGGGAATCGATATTTGAGAGAAAATTGCTGTATATTCTTATTGATAATAGGGGTATCTTTATATAGAGGATTACAATGCATAGAATCTGAATCATACAAGGAAAGTAATTCTATATTGAATAGGATTCTAAATCCTTCTAACGTAACCCTATTACCACTAGGTCAAGTAACCTAGAGTTTGGGCCAAACACATAATAGAGATTTCCTTAAACACTCCCCCTTGTGTTGCTCAAACTCGATGCTTCTCTCGTTGTCTTGCTAAAAACCTTGCCGAGTAACAAAAACCCTGTGGGACAAAAATAACCTCGGTCGAAGGGGAAAAGAGCACAACACACCCTTCACGCTTTGAGACGAACATGTAGACATCTCCCCCTGATGTCTGCGCCTCCCCCTGATGACTACGATCATGGGAGTTCAGATAATTTCTGCAAGACAATCCTTGCCACATGTTTCTCAAACGTGGATTTAGGCAATGACTTAGTAAACAAGTCTGCCACATTATCCTCATATCGAACCTGGTTCACTTTGATCTTGAGGAGCTTCTATTGTTACTGATTGTAGAAGAATTTGGGCGATATATGCTTGGTGTTGTCGCCTTTGATGTAGTCTTGCTTCATTTGTTCAATGCAAGCAGCATTATCCTCATAAATGCTCGTTGGCTTATATGTGGTAACTTCAGACCACAATTGCTTCGAACATGCATAACGATGGATCAAAGCTATATACATTCACGGACGGCTTTGTGAAGAGCAATAATCTCTGCATGATTCGAAGAGGTGGCGACTAAGGTCTGCTTTGTAGACCTTTAAGATATTGCGGTCTTTCCCATGGTGAAAACATAACCAGTTTGGGAGCAACCTTTGTGTGGGTCAGAGAGATACCCAGCATCAGCAAAACCTTCCAAAACACTTATATCGTTTTGGGATGGGGAGAGGGAACGTAGTCCACCATGTGTGGCGTCCCTGGCACTTGATGGGTCTGAATCCATCATCTCTCTGTAGGGATAGAACAAGCTCATATCAATCATACCATCTAGGTATCGAAAGATATCTTTAACACCAGTCCAATGGCGTCGTGTTGGCGTAGAGCTATATCTAGCTAGCAAGTTCACAGCAAATGAGATGTCCGGTCTTGTGCATTATGCTAAGTACAATAATGCGCCTATTTCACTTAGGTATGGCACTTCTGCCTCTAGCACTTCTTTATCATCACCTTTTGGACGAAATGGATCCTTCTTTGGATCAAGACTACGGACGACCATTGATCTAGGTGCTTGAAGGCTTAATCTTGTCAGTATTGAAACGCTTAAGCATCTTTTGGGTATAAGCTGATTGATGAATCAAGATACCATCTCTATGGTGCTCCTGTTCTAAACAGAGGCAAAACCGTGTTTTCCCAAGATCTTTCATCTCAAACTCGGATTTCAAGTGTTCAGTGGTTTCCCTTAACTCCTTAAGGTGCCAATTATGTTCATGTCATCGACATAAACCGCTACTATTGCAAATCCGGAACTTGTCCTTTTTATGAACACATATTGGCATAGTTCATTGTTGACATATCCATTCCCAATCAAGTAGTCACTTAGACAGTTATATCACATCCGTCCGGATTGTTTCAATCCATATAGTGAGCGTTTCAATCTTATAGCAAACTCACTCCGTGGTTTAGAGCCACTTGATTTGGGTAACTGAATTCCATCTGGAACTTTCATGTATATTTCCGTATCTAGATCCCCATATAGATACGCTGTAACCACATTCATAAGCTACATGTTCAGTTTTTTGGAAACTACCAAACTGATAAGGTAGCGGACCGTTATGACATCCATTATGGGAGAATAGGTCTCCTCGTAGTCGATTCCAGGGCGTTGTGAGAAGCTTTGCGCCACAAGGCGAGCTTTGTACCTTACAATCTTTTTTTTCTCATTACGCTTTCTAACGAATACCCATTTGTGACCAACTGGTTTGGTGTTGGGCGGTATTGGTATAATTTTGCCAAATACCTTTCTTTTCGCTAGAGAATCAAGTTCTGCATAGATTACATCTTTCCATTTTGGACAATCGGCTCTACGTTAGCATTCATCAACGGAACGTAGTTCGATATCATCGGTCTCAATAATCTCATGCGCTACGGAATACTCGAATACATCATCAATGATGATGGAGCTTCGTTCCCACATCCCATATACACTAGTGTAATTTACAGAGATCTCTACGTTCTCAGGGATAGGTTCTGACATTGAGGCATCCCCCAATGATGTCTTTTGGACATAACTATAATCCGGAACATTCTCATGGGATCGATTTTGAGTATCGATGATCAAAGGATTTGTTTGTGCCTCATTCGCTCTCTTTCTAGGGCGAGAATCCTTCGAACCAATTGGTCTACCGCGCTTCCTTGTGGGACCTGGGGCCATAGACGCCACATCATTACCATGCTGGGCAATGACGCCATCTCCTGGTGTCACAGAAGTGGTGTTATGTCCAGTATTCGGGACATCAATCCTTACAGGCACGTTTGCAGCAGGTATGTGTGATCTCGTCACTTTGGCAACATCAGAAAATGCATCAGGCAGAGTGTCTGCTACGTTCTGGAGCTCGTTATTCTTAACACTTCAAGTTCGGACTGTGCGGTACGGGGATCAAGATGAGACATAGTGGGGACAAACCACTACAATTCCTGTCGTTCCTGTTGAACATCTGTGTTCTTATCTCCCCCTAACGATGGGAAGACTGTCTCATCAAGTGACAATCCGCAAATCTAGTGGTAAAGATATCCCCTATCAATGGTTCAAGATAGCAGACGATGGTTGGAGATTCATATCCAACATAAATGCCCATTCGTCGTTGTGGACCCATCTTAGTACGCTGTTGCAGCGTAATAGGCACATAAATGGCACACCCAAAAATGCGTAAGTGCGAGATATCAAGCTCATACCCAGTCACTAGCTGTAACACAGAGTAAGATTGGGTTATAGTAGGTCGTAGACGAATTAGCGTCACTGCATGCAGTATTGCATATCCCCAAGCAGAAACAGGGAGATTGGTGCGCATAACCAATGTCTGTGCTATCATCTGTAGTCGTTTGATAGCGGCTTCTGCGAGACCATTTTGGGTATGAACATGGGGAATAGGATGCTCAACATCAATCCCCAGTGACATGCAATAGTCATCGAATGTTTTCGATGTAAACTCCCCAGCATTATCAAGTCGAATTGACATAATTGGATGGTCAGGGTAGTGAGCCCATAGATGGATAATCTGGGCAAGGAGTTTAGCATAAGCAGCATTTCGAGTGGACAACAGCGCGACATGTGACCAGCATTTCGACTCATCAACCAATACCATAAAGTATTTAAAAGGTCCGCATGATGGTTGAATTGGTCCACAGATATCCCCTTGGATTCTTTGTAAGAACGGAATAAGTATTTTGGGATCCTTTGCGTAGGACGGTCTCGGTCCTAATCCCGAAGGAACAGGCTTTGCAAAATGAGCGAGGGGCCTTAGAAGCAACCAATGAGGATTTTGGTTGGGTCTGAGCGTCTGTAGCGCTATTAGAAGCAAAGTGTGTGACTACATCTCCCATCATGGCGTTGGAGCTATGGGAATTGGTAATTATGGCGTCATGGCCATTGGGTGGAACAACCATGGCATCATGCTCATGGTTGGCGCCATTGGTGGCGTCATCACATGGGACTTGGGTGGCCCTATGGCACCCCAAGATGGCTGCAGCGCCAGATGCTGCAATTGTTACGGTCTTGCTCAGTCCAGGAATCAATTTTCAATTCTTGCTTCTTCTCACTCTGAAGAATGGATGTCCGTCTGAAGCCTTTAGTATACGGAGCATCATATCACGACCAGGATGTCCTAGTCGGTCATGACAAAGCCAATATGTGTCAGAATCCAAGAGACCTTCTCTTATCACATTGTTGGATTCAATTAGTCGAATTGTAGTGACATAAAGTCCACTAGATTGACGCATAAGCTTCTCTAAGATGCGCTTTCGTCCGCAATCATTAGAGGTAATGGAAATGAACTCTTTTCCGTTCTCATTATGCGTTTCCGCATGGAATCCGTTGGCTCTTATATTTTTAAAGCTCAATAAGGTTCGATTTGCCTTAGGAGCGTAGAGAGCTTCAGTGACTTTAATCAAGGTGCCATTGGGCAAAAAGAATTGGGTCATTCCATGTCCTTGAACTAAACCTGATGGCCCAGCCATCATAGTCACAGAGGAATATATAGGCAACATCTCTAAGAATAATTGCCTATGTCGTAGAATGGTGTGCGTAGTCGCACTATCCGCAAGACATTGTAGTTCATCCATTCCTAAAAGAAAAGTTCATAATTAAAAAGGGGTACAAGCACTCAACTTTTATTAATAAGCCAAGCGGAATTACATCATTGTTTCTTAACCTAAAAAGAATCTAATCCAATAAACTAGCTAATGCAAAACAATGGTAGTCGTCTAACTCCTTTTGGTAATTTCAATGCAAATATGACCAGGTAAGTAGAGAGATTTCGGTGGAGCAAAACTCGCTTAGGTACCACTTATCTCAAAACCTTCCAAGACATCACACTTACATTGAGTACGCCTCTTTGAAGAAAAACTAATACCATTGGCATCTACTATAATAACATGGCAATTGTCTATATCTCTTGGAAAATAAAAAGACTTAATCAAAATCGCCAGTTTCTGGGTCTTGATCCTTGTAGTCTTCCACCCTTAGATCCAGATCGCCATCTTGATCTTCTTGTTCCATGTCGTTTGCCTCCCTTGCATCACGATACGTCTTGTATGTGTTTGCAACTTGCTGGGATGCTTTACACACTTTGGCCCAATGTCCAGTTGATCCACATAGAAGACAAACATCATTATGGTCAGGCTCCCTTGATCGAGGCGCCTTTGGGGCGCTATTTGGATGACCAATGCTCTTGGTGGCGTTACCACCATGGTCGGAGGCTCCGCCTCTCTCTCTCTTCACACGTTGACCTCTATGGTTCTGTGCATTCATCTCTTGGCGATTTCCTTCCTCTTTAGGGCGAGAATATGGACCAGAACGTCCAGAATTGTCCCTACTCTTAGGGTTTCGCTCTTTGCATCCTCCCTTGGGGGCACGACTATAGTTAGACTCCGGAATAGACTTAGTTCCCATGGGTCTAGCATTATAGTTCTTCACAAGAATATTGGTTGTGCTTTTCAGCTACGTTAATGGCGCTAATGAGCTCATGAAACCTTGTGATACGTCATGCATTCACATCAATCCAATAATTCTTTGAAATCATCAGGGCAGAGACGGGGAAGGTAGAGAGAGTCTTCTCGATCAACATCATATCAGTTATGGTTTTGCCACAAAACTCCATCAAAGACTTGATACGAAGAGCTTCCGAGTTGTAATCAAGCACATACTTGAAATCACAAAAGTGGAGGGAACCAGGGAGTCACTAACGTTTCCAAATCACTGTTCAAGTTCCACCCATAGTCTGGGGTCTTCCTCATTGAGGTATTCACTTTGGAGCGCATCATTCATGTGCCTTGTCATGAGAATTATGGTTTTAGCTTGATTTGCTTCAAAAGCAGTAGCTTGCTAAATAGAAAGCACGTTCTGACTAGGCTCTTGGATGGTTTCCAGAAGTCCATCAGCCTTAAGATGTTGATGCACATCTCAGACCCACCTATGGTATCCTGCGCCAGTTGTCTCCAGTGGAACAAAGTTCAACTTGTTCAGGTTACTCATCCTGAAAAACAACACAAGATTAGGGTTAGTTTCGGAGCGAAAAAGGCTACCACGAAAAACTATTAAATTTCTTAGCGTAGTCGCTTCCAAGAAATTAGGGATTTTCTAAGCATATTCGCTTCCAAGAAAATCCGATTCCAAGAGGGGTTTTGGATTAGATCGAAACAACGATGTATGTGCTCGATCGTTTTCTTCTCAACAAACTCTAAGTTTGGAGGACTCTACAAGCTCCAAGCTTGGAATGAGCATGAACCCTCACAGTTCGGCTTTTAGGTCTCCCCTATGAAAAAGAAAGGGGATGGGAGTAGAAGAAGGGATGTTGGAAATCCCCGAGAAAAAGAAGAAATTGAAAAACTTCAAAAACGAGAACTTTTAGAAAAGTTTACCTTTAAAAGATGCCGGAAATCTTGACAGGAAAAGGACATTGAAGATGACAAGAAAAAGGTGTCGGAGTCGCCAGAAAATAGGCCGGAAACTTATAGTGGTCGGAGGTAGGCCGGGGTGTGTAGGGCTGCTGCAGGGGTTGTGCGGAGGCTCTTAGGATTGCAACGTGGTCGTGGAGCCGCAGGGGTCGCGGGGTCGCTGGGTCGCTAAGTCGCGGTGTCGCGCGGTGGCGGTGTCTCGGGGTCGCAGTGTCGAGGGGTCATGATGTCGCGAGGTCTTCGTTATTGCGAGGTCGCAAGCGAGCGTTCGCGGGTGCTGCAGGGGCAGCAAGACTAACCTGGTAGGGTTAGCGTTGAGTTGCGACGCGAGGGCTGCTGCGGGGATGCTACAGAGCTGCTGCGGGCGGTAGTTGCTAGGGTTTTGAAGGCTACGATTTTAGGGTTTTAGGGTTTCATGCTGATAACGTATTTTAGGGAATCGATATTTGAGAGAAAATTGCTGTATATTCTCATTTATAATATGGGCCTCTTTATATAGAGGATTACAATGCATAGAATCTGAATCATACAAGGAAAGTAATTCTACATTGAATAGGATTCTAAATCCTTCTAACGTAACCCTATTACCACTAGGTCAAGTAACCTAGTACTTAGAGTTTGGGCAAAATACATAATAGAGATTTCCTTAAACAAAGATAACAATTTGTTGCTAATAAAAAAAAAATTCTTGATTATATCTTATTTTGGTCAAATTTATTTCTTAATAAGAGTTTGATAAGGACAAAAAAAAAATTGTTTTTGACCTTATCGGTCAACGACCCAAAAAATAAAGGGTGGTGCAGTTTCAGATCAGAGTAAACAGATATTCAACTGCCTTGTGAAAAAGAATTGTTCTAAAATGGATTGGGTTATTGTATTCAAATGGCTGGAGTCTGTTAACAGTAATTGGGCTTTTCTATAAAAGCTCGTTTATATAATGGACCTCCTTCCAAATTGTATCCAGAATTCCAGATAGATTTTGCTTTCGTTTCATGAGAGGGAATGGGAGGTGAGGATGAATAGGAGGAGGTCAGAATGGAAGAAGAGGATGGATGATATGTTGGGTCACGACCGGGCAGAGATGGGCCAGATGCAGACTCGCATTCCCCATAAGCAGCAAAATCTTACGTGCCAGTTACTAGGGATTGTTTCTCAATGGACTGCTCATCCAGCTGGATTGTTTGATCATACCGGTGCAAGCAACCATTATTATCACAAATGATGCAGAATTTGCACCATGGTTAGTTTGGATCATGACGATGCTAGGGTTGATGGAGATAATCAGATGATCAGTTCATTGTTGACGGATGATGTCTTTTCCAGTAAAACTGCTCTCTGCATGTATGCAATATTCTCTGCAGTGGTGGTGGATATGTAAAGGTTAGTGGATTGCCTAAGGTACTCTGATGAGTACTTTGTTCAGTTAGGTATGGTTCTCTACTAATCTGTCTAGCTTCAAATCAAAGTTAATAAGGGCTATTTATTTGTTGATCCAATTTTTAATGTAACTATCTAGTATCTTTCTTAGGAGACAAGCTAGCTATGGTACATACCAGTATCTCAAACACTCATTTTACATCTATTTGAACAAAAAATTACAATTATTTGAATCAAAATTACAACATTAAGAACAAAAGTTACCATATTCATTTACACTATTTACATATTGTTAAACAAAAATTACAACATTGACAACGAATTTGTTCAAAAGCTTATAACAATGTCGTAAGAGGTGTAATTACCATTATTAGAATTAAGATTACACAAAATAGAACTCTACATTACCACTCTGACAACAAATTTGTTGTCACATTTGTAAATGTGTGTATGAGATACTGGTATGTACTATAGAATTTTCCCTTTCTTAGAATGAATAAAAGTTCCTTTTCCCCTCAATAATATTTTGGCACTACGATTGTGAGATCAGATTTTGATTTAGTTTCTATTAATGTGTAGGGTATTGCTGTACACCTTGATTTCTACTTTTAGTAAAGCTCTGTTTGCTGGGTTTGACCCGATTCAATATAAATTAGCTTGGTTATAGCTCTCCTTTATGTGGTATTAGTTTTTCTACAAGTATCGAAGACGTAGGCATTGAATACTTATAAAAATTTCTTGCTGGGATAAGTTGGATCATTTTGGTGCCTAGGGGTCAAGGACCCATATAATTCAAACTGTGCCATTTACCAATTGGATTGTTATTGTAATTAGACCCAAGTGCATGATTTCTGAATCTATGCATTCAGTTGTTTTCTTTATAATCATAAATGGTGGAGAAAATCACAATCCCTCGACCAACAATAAGGAGCATGCTTATGAAACAAGGCAAATCCATGCCACAATTAGACCGCCAAATCTTGAAAGTTGGTTCTTCCTAGAATTTTTGATATTTTATAATTTGTATAAAACAATACCGTGGGTTATACCAATAAAATTACTTCTTTTAGATTCTAACATAAATGAAAACGCTACTGATATTGAAAACAAAAGCAACGCTGGAAATAAAAATAAAAAAAAGATCCTTTTATATCAATATCCTCCAATGAAAAAAAATCTCTTGAATTAAAAAAAAATGAAATAAAGGGCAAAAAGAATCCGCAAACCTTGAATCTACTCTTTCAAACCAAGAAAAAGATGTTGAAGAAAATGAGGATAGACAGGGTCCGCCTCGGATTCCACCCTGGAATCCGAAGTGGCCCCACGGGACCCACCTTTAAAGAAGGTTTACCAAAAATTTCGGCATAACCTCCCTTAAAAATGGGTAACCCAAAACCTGTAGAAACACACAAAGCACTTCAAGCAAACCAACCTTATACTTCTGGAGCCACCCTGCTCCCCATTTCACAACATTCCCCAACTCGCAAAATACAAAAATCAACTTAACAACACCAATCCCAAAGGTTATCAGAGCAATACTAATACACAAGGAAATAAAAAGTAGAGTAAAGGATCAAGGGATCCTACAATGCGGAAGCGGAGACAATTATGCCTCAAATGTCATGTACGCCCGACCTCCACTAATTCGCCTGCAAACTGGGCATTTGAAACCAAAGGGCCCAGGGGAAAAGTATTGAAAACACGTTAGCGTGAGTGGACAAAAATAAACAACTTCAAACAAAAGGGATTTTATACTTTCCCACATTTATTTCTTTAAAAATTCCCGATGCATGCAATGATTAACGAAAATAAAACAAGAGGAGTTCCGCTCATGAAAACCGACTAGCCCCGCTAGTCACAAACGATTAAAAGAAAAGGTTGAAACTCCGATACTCAAGGAAACAAAACCAGTCCCGCTGGCTAAAATAAATCGGACTAGCCCCGCTAGTCGAAAATAGTATAATGCGTAGGGGAAGACGATAGTCATACGAGTGAGCCTCCCAGGCTAAAGTACTCACATTACTCCCGTAATATACCCTTACGCCACTAAGTGTAGCGATAGGATACTGGGCTTCAGAATTACTGTCACAGAGACAGTAACCAGCGCCACAAAGGCAGAGGGATTCGGTGATCCCATCACCTCGCCACAAAGGCGGAAGATCAATGCTAGCAATGATAAGTCACCCAAAGTATGGCAAAAGAAACCCCGAAAACTGTATAAATCCATAAAACTTCCCCAATTCTCGTAAATGAATTTCCCACGACGTGTCCCACACGCCAAGATAATCTCATCATCAAAATAAATAGGATAGAAATAGTATTATTCATAAACCGGAACAAAATCAATTTCCAAAATCACCAACAAGGCATTCCCAATGCCAAAACCGAAGTCAATAAATAAATAAATAAGTATTAACTTCATCGAATCACATTTCGAAAATCTTTCTAAAATCTCATTAATAAAATAAATATGAGGGAAAAATGAGCATTCTAATGACGTGACCCCGCACGCCATAAACTCCTCAAATAATCAAATAGTCAAATCCATTTCCGAAAATAATCATATGCTCGAAAAAGTAAATGGATAATTAAAATAATCAACTCGGAAACAATTAAATATATATGCATGCATCATTCTTTAAAAATAAAAGTCCACTCACAGTACTAATCTGACAATCACGCATTCGTGTTCCGTCATCGAGCAATAGCTCGGTACGTCGTCCTGTACACAATTATATTCCGTAAACAATAATTCGATAAACAAGTACAATTCTATACTAAATCCCAAAACCCTACGAAATCCCACATCTCCAATTCTTTCCAAATTCAATCCAAACTTCACCATTAATCCATCTCCGTCGATTAAAGTATTCCATATCGGAACAAAGGAAACCCGAAGGTCGGATTCCCACAATTCAACAACCAAAACTTCCAAACTTCGGGAATTCACAAACATATCCAAACTCTTCCAAAATTCACCAAACTTCACATACAAGCTCCACAACATTTATACAATTTAAAAGGGCTAAAAACTGAAATTAAAACACTGCCCACACACGCCTCCACGCGCCGCCAACAGTGGCAACGCGTGGGCCCCACGCGCCGGCAGCCACTACCTCCGATGGCCACCATATTTTGACAGTAGCACCTACTCAACACACTAATCGATTTTCTCAACTACAACACAACCCAATTTTACCTTTAAACAGTCGAAATCGGCCGGTGAAATTTTTTCCAGAAAACTCCAAGAACCCTAGAAATTTCAATTCGTTAATTCGACCTCTACACTGCAAATTGAAATGAAAGACCTTAGGGGAAATGATCTATGTCAAAAACCGAACCTTCGACGCCGGTTTGGTGGCCGGAGACGGCCGGAATCGCCTGAAATCGTCAAAACCCTCAAGTTGCTACAGTAACCTTCCCAGCAAGAAATCGAGCTCCTCCGGCCAAATCTCCCCAAAATACCACCACAGATGCGTCAAGGGGGAGGAGACGAGCTTGGGGATGGCCGGATTTCGCCGTGGGTCGGCTGGAAGAGGGAGAAATCGAAGGAGGAAGAATCGGGCCGAAGAGGAAGGAAATGTCGGGGGAGGAGAGAGACAGAGCCGGGTAGGTTTCCAAAAATGGAAACTTACCACAGTAACTCGGCTATTTATAGAAACTTACCATGAACAATAACTTTTACATTTTCGCTTATAACTTCCACATACGAGCTCCGATTTTTACGTAACACATATCCACGCGCTCGGTTTAACGTCCCCGACAACTTTCATGAAGAACATTTTCTCAAATTTTGACCCGAACAAAAAGTCAACTTTTAGGGCCACTAAAAGTACTAAACCGAAAGTAAAAGTCGTTTACCGTCCAAATGACTAGTAAACCGGTGAATTCAGGTTCGGGACGTTACAAGGATAATGTATTGGCAAGAATGTTAGACCACACATATCCCATTTAAGTTGGGCCGGTCTCTTTTTAGGGTTCCATACTTTGGGCCTTTATGTTCATAATGATGCCATGCTTGCTTTTAGTACTCCGGAGAAACAAATCTTGATCGAACCTATATTTGCTCAATGAATACAATCTGCTTACTCCACCAAGAGTTTTTTACTCCCATTTACCCAATCTAATATCTATTGCCCTCATTTTAATTAATAAATTACACTCATCTCTCTCTCCGCCCCCCCCTCCCCTCTTCGATCTATTCTCTCTCTCCCCCTCACCGATTTCTCTATCCCTTTCTCTCAACTAGTCTTAGATTCTCTCTCCTCACTCTCTCTCTCTCTCACTCTCAACTCGTCCCAAACTCTCTCTCTCTCAAATTCCACTCTGATTTCAACTTCTACCGGCGCCGGCGACATCACAGTGAGGTTGGCGGTGATGACGAAGCGGTGAGACCACAGTTCAACCTCCGACAGTGATCGGATTCGAACTGAGAGGATCCGAATCAGATCCTGCAGAACTAGACGCCTCGATCACCTTGTTGCTTCGAACCACTCCGGTTTCTCCACCATCGGAGCCATACCTGAGATAAGCCAACCACCGGCTACTCCTCCAACCCAACCGGTCGATTCTTCTGCCGCCCAATCCTGTCACGACCTCCAAACCGCGGCCGGGGAAGCACCTGCAAAAAAACTAGCTGGCCTCACACTCCGGTGGGTGCCCAGAGCATTTTTTTTTTTTTTTGTACTGTGAGCTTTGGAAATGAGGAAAAAAAAAAAAATTACGTGTACAATTGATCAATTGTATCTGTAGTGTATTTATTTTGGTTTTGGGAGTTTATGCAATTCACTTGAGGGCAATAATATGATTATTGGGGGCAATAATATGATTTTTGGGAAGCAATAATATGATTTTTGGGAGGCAATAATATGATTTTTGGGAGGCAATAATATGATTATTAGGGGGCAATAATATAGTTACTGGGTATTATTAGGGGGCAATAATATGGTTACTGGGTATTATTAGGGGGCAATAAATTCAGACGCCGGAATCCGGTCACCAGTCTGGTAGCCAAATTCCGGATTCCGGTCACCGGTCGCCGGAGTCCGCAGCCAGCCACTAGTCACCGGAGCACAGCAAGGTAGAGGATGACTTCTCTCTCTAAGTGAGAAAGAATGAGAGGGCAAAAAAGTCTCAAAAATAAATAAAAATAATAAAAAAAAGAATTAATTGGGTATTAGGGAAATAATCTCTTAGAGTGTTTTGGGTAAATGGGGTTAAAAAACTGTTAGTGGAGCAAGTGGACAATTTTTAAGCTGAAATTGGGTAAATGATAATTTCCCCTATATATATATATATATATATATATATATATATATATAGGGTTTACAACTAATGCACCAAAGACTACTTATGCCCAAAGAAAGCTAAATAATTCAAAGTAAATCTTAAATTAAATATAAAAAGAGGAAAATGATAAAAAAAAATGTCACTTTGGTTATAAACTAGAGAATTAGAGAGAGACAGAATAGAGAAACAAAATGTAGGAGGAGGTAGAAGTGTGTATTTCATTCTCATTAAACCCATTTATATAGGAGTAATGTTTACATCATAAAGACATAACTAATGAATATTTACAATGGACAACCACATTTATATAATATTTATAACACTCCCCCTTGGATGTCCACCTTTAAATGATATGGTGTTGGACGCACTTAATGTTGCCTCGTCAAAAACCTTGCCAGGTAACAAAACCCAGTGGGACAAAAACAACCCTGGTCGAAGGAGAAAAAGAGTACAACGCACATATGTCCTAGGTAGCATAATTTTGAATACTCCCCCTGATGAGAATCTCCCCCTGATTGTTGCAAGCTTCAGTCATGTATGTAATAAAATACATGAACCATGTATATTAGATATGGTGTGTTGATCACATAGGTGAGACCATGTGTGCTTTGCATAAAGGAGACTCATCATGAATTGCAATTCCTGCAAAAGTTAGGGCATTACCAATAAAACTATGATGTTCTTAATGAATCTACCTGACATGATAAGAGTATAACCAATTTCATATGCTCAAATTTTAGATAAAGATATTAGTTAAAAATAACAATATAAATGAACAAAAATGGACACATTTACCTTTATCCGAGCATTGAAATTTAAGTATGACAGACTTAGCCATAAATATCAATTTGTGTAATTGATAATTTCATATGGGCTCAATATGAGCTCTAGATAAATTCATAACTTCGCGAAAGTTAGAATATGTTGCAACATTATGAGTATGATTCGAATTTGATTTCTTAGTCTTGTCATAGTACTCATTGAGGCAATAAGTCACTTTGACCATAATTGAATGAGTATGTATGAGCTTTAGTCTTTTGATTCCATGAGTGAGCTTTAAGCTCATTCATTCATGGACTTGCCTTTGGCAATATGAGTCGGTCAAGGATTTGATTAAGCAATATGCTTATAATGACAATAGGATTTGGGGATTTTCTTTTAGCAATTTTCCTTTAAGATCTTCATATTAGCCAAGACAACATGTCATAAGTCTCTCATCAATATAACACTGTACTTACAAAAATGTTGTCGCTTGGAGAAGAATGATAAGCCCATGTCTCTATAAAGAGACTTGTGTCATAGTGATTTTAATTCACTATAATGAACACCCTCTTGTATTTTATGTAAAATAACCATATACATGCTCACAACATATGCACACAATCATAAAAGGGATTAAGGCTTACCTTCAGCAATCACTGGCATGGATTCCATCTTATGCAGCTGCAAACTCGAACACTGAATATAGCCTTCTGTTACTTACCAACTTGCTTCTCAATGGACAGAACAATATGCAAAACGTCGGTAGTAATCAGGGACCAATTCATCTGTATATATAGGTGACTTAAACCTCAAGAAGCTTCCCATTAAAGCTATCCATATCGGTTTAGGTTTCCTAGTTAGATTCCTAATGTAACACTTCATTGTAGTCTTTCTTGCAGACTAAGAATAGGATTACTTACCTTAATGAATAGATACACTGCTTCATTAAGTTACAAGTATTGATTTATAGTTTGTATCCATGTTAAACTAGGATTGATATTAAGCTAATCATCAATTACTTTATGATGATATGTGTTATGTCCATATTTGATCTTACATTTTAGGGGTTATAAAGTCCAAATATATCATCACGTTTACAATATTCAAATTCATTGGAATTGCCTCTTTCCAATTTGGCTAATAGTATAATTTGTCGACACAATGAAACGTGGTAGTATACAACCCTTGATGATATTTAGTAGCTACAACAGATGAGTTATCATCAATGATCATCAATTAGAGATCTATCACACATTCAAAATATATGCATGCATTAGCTATAATAAGTTTTGTTGATATCAGGTACCCTTGCCTCTTTTTGGGCATTTGTTGTCTCTCAAGGACAAATTTTCCTAATTAAAGAATATGAATCTTTGTATAACCTCATGAATAGCGTTATAGGGCTTGTATAATCTTCCCTTATAGGGAGCTTGAAACATTGGACTTGGTGGATATATTCCACATAAATTCGCGCTGTTACATCAGTCTTTCCTCCCCCTAACGGCGGGAAGACTATCAGATTTGACCACACAAAATATGTGTTCATAAATATTGGATTGAAAATCCATTGGTGGCTGGCTGGCCCAAACCAATTTTTAGGTCAAGAAGATAATGAATTGAGATTTTTTCTCAAAATTAAAATGAGATATGGTAGATAAAATCTCACACCAATTCACATTATTTATGAACGATATTTCTCCCCCTAATGGGGGGAGGATTGTCCCATTATAATGACAACTCGCAATTATGCGATAAATTATAATGCCCTTATTAGGAAGGTATGCAATGGTTGTTGTATTATACAACAATGTAAAGTATGTATGTAGATGAGTCTACATGACATAGTAGATAAAATAAAGACATATTGGTCACGCCAAAATAATTTTTATTTGGCTCAATGAAATTTTTAATTCATGATATAGTATACTCATAGTTGATTAATACAACATAAAGTAGGTGGAAATTTCATCACCAATATATGCAATAATATTCCATATATGTAACATAATATGAGCTCAGTTGGAGTCGGCCATCAATCAAGATCTGCAGCTCTTGAGATGATTGTTACCTTAGCTTTTGGAAGCATCAATTGTGAAAAATTATCAATAATTGCAATGGATCATGTCCATAGTTGAATTATATGCATGCAAGACAACTATGTTTGTCATTATATTTATCATGAACATTCATGGTTCAAATTGAATTTATTAATGAACACGTGGTTCATATTATTGTTTGACACTGAAAACAAATGTTAAAATTATATACTCAAATTTTGAGTCTAGGACAGTAGTCCATATGGGCATAAGCGTATACTCGAATAATAATAGATTTAGGGACCATAGCCCTCATACTCAAAACATTTGGTTTGAGTCTTCACAATTAGAAGCATCTAAAAGTGGAGTGAACAGAGGTTCATATGTACTCATAAAGAGAAGGGACAAAGGTCCTGACATAATTGGAGATCAAGAAACAAAAGGTTTCAATCTCTTTGATTGTATAACAATCAGTGGAGGAATTTTAAGTCCACATGTAATTGAATAAAGAAACATGTAGTTTCGATCTCATTATAAAGTGATAATTTTATATTAAATTATCAGATAAGATAATAAAAGGAAATTAAATTGAAGTTATCAAACTCATGACCCCGTTCCGCTGGTCAGCAGCTGATCAGGGGAACGAGACTCATACAATACTAGCTACTTGAACTGATAATGGGCTATGAAAAGAATTCAACTAGGATTCAATCAATTCGTGAGAATACAGTTTTTTTTTTTAAATATCTTTCAAAGTTCCAGAAATTATAAGTTGTCAACTAGTATGTAAAGTCTCTGGAGCTTCTTTTTTCATTATTATTATTATTATTTTAAAGAGTGCCCTTTGAACCGGAACCAAGGAAGTAGGATTAAATTAAAGCCCACCTTCAACAGGCTGAGGTTTGACAAAAGAAAAGCACAATAAACTCAAGTTGCTGGTGATGGATATGCAGATAGGAACTAAGGCCGCGTTTGTTTCATCGGATAAGGAGGGTGGATAGGAAAATTTAAATCTAATCTGGTAAGTTATCATGTTTGGCAGTCCAGATAATCTGCAACCAGATTTTTAAAATCTTATCAGATATGGATTAACAATCTGGTTAGAAAGGTGAGATATAATTTATCCAAGTAGAAAAGCCTCAAAATCTCCAGCCACGGTAGAACTAAACCTATGCCTCCAACTCCTCCAAAATCTCAGCCTCTCACAATCTTCCTCCATCTTCATCCTCCACGGTAGTTCTCCACCGATTTCTCTTGTCTCATACGTATTCCACCGCCGTTTTGAAACGTATTCTGATCATCAAAATCATTGGATTTCTGAGCTGATGAGTTTGGATTCACCGATCTTCATGGATTGTTGATCTAGATCGATTGTTGATCTAGATCCAATTCCGTCGAAGCTTCATGAAGATTAATCTGATGGGTGTGTCCGATGGGTATATTTTCAAGTTCTCAAACTTGAAGTCGAATGGAGATGGCTGACGATGAACGAAAGTGTTAGGACTCTTGTTCTATAATTACATATTGTCATGGGCTAATGTGTTGAGCTACTTAAGTGGGCTGTGTTTCCAGCTTGGGCTTTACTTGTATATAGCTGATTGGACTCGGGTCGGGTCATCAGGTAAATTGGTGTGCCTAGGGATGTTTGCAGATAGAGCTATATAAGCTATCAGCCTCAATTGTAGGAGAATCAATTAATGAAAAATCATCTTTTATCTTCTTTTTTTCTTTAGCTTTTCTTTAATTCCTTTCCCTGCGATGTCGTTCCATGGCTTCGATCCCGGGGATCGTAACAGAAAGGGATGGTTAGGTACCGATGAGCTGTGGATGCTAAGTGCGATGGTGGAGAGAGAGAGAGAGAGAGAGAGAGAGAGAGAGAGAGAGAGAGAGAAGCAGTGGTGGGATGTATGGGTCTGAGTTGTTGACCGGCGATGTGAAGCAGTGGTGACTAGGAAGGCCGACGGTGATGATCTCTATCTAATTTTATTTTTTATTTTTTATTTTTGAACATATCCAGTTTGTTATTCAATCTTGTAACAAACAACTGATAAGATTAGGATTAGCTATTTTTGAACATACCTAATTTTATTTTTTATTATTTATTTTTGAACATATCCAGTTTGTTATTCAATCTTGTAACAAACAACTGATAAGATTAGGATTAGCTATCTTAACCTATTGCAAATCCAATCCTATTCGGACTGGTAAACCAATCCAATCCTGTCATGGTTACCAAACGTGGCCTAAGAAAAATGATTGCCAGACCACACATTGAACATAAATTAATATCCAACTATGATTTATGTTTAAAAGTTGCACCAGATCAATTTAGAAACCAATACCACGATATAAAGCACATGCATGCATATATAGGTTTGAAAAGCACATGAAGTGTATGCCAATAATCATACCGATAATTTACATCCTAATGAAAGCCAGTCATTAGAAGAAATCACTGGAAGAATCAGACTTCAATTCTGATGGGATATCTGACACTCGAGAAAACAAAAATATTGCGGCATCCAAAGTTCAAAAAAATGCACGTGCTCCTGCGCAAAGAAGAAATTCCCAATGCTGCGAAAATTTGGGAGCCAATTCAGTAAAGGAATAATATAATCGCACAGTGAAATCCAGTTATGATAAGGTACATGCATTATCTAAGAAAAGTTCTATTAGGTTTGCTAACATTCACATAAGCAACAGAAAGAAACAAACAGAAAACATCAGGTGATACCTGTTGTCAAGACTCATACCTGCCATTACTGAAGCAGAATGATTCATCAGATCGACGGACAATTGAAGTAATGAAGAAAAGTATAGCAGGCTAGCAGCACTACTTTTCAAGTTTTCATAAGGAGTCAGTTAAACCCCTATATATACTTGGTTAATTAACTGATATATACATACAATATAGAGTCGCCTGAAAGATACCCTAGCCTTTTTCTTTGAATTAGTTGATTTGGAGATGAACTCTAGCCGGTCAACGATTTACCAAAGACTATGTAGGGAGTTGGCATCTCAATTTAGAGTTTTTAGTAAATCCTTGATTCGGTTAGAGTTTGATTCCATCATAAAAGATTGGTGTAGTTCATGTATAAGTCGCTCAATTTTGAAGACTAATTCTAGTCGGTTAACGATCTACAACGAAAAATATAAGCACCATGTGCATTTTTTAGTTTTCTGGTAGATCATTGATCCTATTAGACTTCAAGTTTTCATGAATTTTCTTCATCGTCAAAATAGAATCAGGTTATTTAATTTATTTGTTTGTAATTTTTTTCACACTTTTTGTACAATTGGAAATCTTAACGACAAAAATGAGTTCTAATCTCTAAATTTGATGACAAATTAAATGAGCTCTAGTTCAAGTTTGTTGTACTAAGGTGGCCGGAGACTTCAATTTGAGACAAATGTTAAGAGCCTTTGTCAATCATAATACAAATTGGAGCATATTAATTAGGATACACAAGATTAATTCAACGTTATTGAACCAGAGTACAAATGACTTTTTCTTCTGTATGTTAATTTAATTGGTAATTTTAATACAATAAGTGACCTAGGAGAGTGTTTCTCTCAACCCTAGTTGTTTACGGCCTCCTAGCCTCCTTCAACAATCTTTCGCTTTCATCTCTTCTCGCCTACTTTCTCTCTACCTATGGTCTCCATTGATGCGGTAACAGCGAGCTTTGCTGCCTCGCTTGCTCTTGCTGAAGGGGGTCGTGCCCCTGACTTGGGGAAGATCGGCGGAGGTCCTGTGCGCAAGTCCTCCCAATCTTTTCTCATTGGTAAGCCTTTGACTCGGAAACCTATTGATCCAAAGGCATTCATGTCTCACTTTAATCAAACCTGGATGGTGGATAAGGAGTTTAGGGTTCAGGAACGGGCTGGTGATCTGTTCTTGTTCTCATTTGCTTCTGCACGTGATCGTAACAAGGTTCTTCAGGGGGGAGTCTGGTGCTTTGATCGAGCCCCTGTCTGTTTTGAAGAAGGGCTAAATACTGGTTACTATCTTGTGGTTTAGGTCCAAAATCAATTCAGTCCTTAGACTTCTAATTTCATCAAAAATACCCACGTACTTTCAATTTTGATCTAATAGGTCCAATTCATTAATATTTTGTTATGAGTTCAAGTTGTGGTTGGATTATTTGTTGAAAAACTATTTATTTGATAGATTTCTAATAGTGGGACTCACTCCAAAATTGACTATGCAGGCCATCTCAACACCACATCATAAAACATAGGTCATATATGAGCCACGTCAACAAGTTAAATGACTCAATTGTCGGAAGACTAACAAATTGGACATATTAGATCAAAATTGAAAGTGCAGGGGTGTTCTTGATGAAATTAGAAGTTTAGGGATTGAATTGATTTTAGACCCAAACTACTGGGTAGTAGTCAGTATTTAGCCCTTTGAAGAATATGATGGTGTTAAGCCATTGCATGAGATTCAGTTTAAGTATCTTCGGATCTGGACTAGGGTTTCTGGCATACCGCCTCTGTATAAAGAACCCGAGAACCTCACTCTGATTGGTAATCTTTTGGGCGGTTTCTTGGACTGCGACAAGAAGGAGTTTAAGAAGGGGGTGATTAGGGTTTTGTTCACCCATGATATATCTAAACCGATCCTGCTTGAAAGAAGAGTCTTCCTAGATACTAGGGTTGAACCCGTGTTGCAATTTCAGTTCGAGCATCTACGGGGGAGATGCTCTCAATGTGGTTTGATCATGCATGCTGGGCTTGCTTGTGAGGAACCAAATGCAATAAACCGTAGTACACTTTCCAGGAGCTTTGACCTCAGGGAGTTCCTTTGCTTTTTCTGCTAAGAACAAGGGAGACCTTCTCTCTACTTCCCCGACCATTCCAAAGAAGAAGCGGCCTGTCTTTCGTCAACTGGAGCGTCCGAGCTCGGATTCTTCTTCTCCCACAGATCCGGTTCCAGCAGTAGTCAGTCCTGCGTCTGCAGGCATTAATTTGGAGCACAGGTTGGAGAGTAACTGAGGCCTAGGTGAGGTACTTGCTATGGATGTTTCTTGTGATCTTGTTGTTCCTACATGTATGCAGAAGAATCAGAATGAACTGCCTTCTAAGAAACGGGAGCGTAGTGGTGATAGCCATCCTTCTCCCAAGAAATTCAAAACAATCTTGGATGGCAAGATTCCTACACTGCAGGCGGAGGCACTTGGCCTCATTGAGGAGGATAGTGACCTCACTTTGGTCACTCTGAAAAAAGAAGTCTGGTAGGCCTTTCGGAAGCAAGAATAAAACTCAGCGTGCCAACAAGAAGCTTGATGGTACTCCTCTAAAGATCACTTGTCCTACTAGCACTGGAACAGTTCCCAGCCCTAGAGCCAAGGGCAAAGGAAAGCTTTAGTCTTTCCAGATTTCTTTACCTATTACTAGAAGTTGAATCTTCTACTACTTGCATCTTAGTTTCTCTAGTTGTACACCAATTGAGGTCTCTAGACGACTAGGTTACTACTTCATGGGAGGTTAGTAGGGGGGATTTTCTTTCTTGTGTTTAGGCTCAATAAGTGAGCGAATGTGTTAACAGTGAAAGTCACCTGTCATTTGTCTGGTAGCTTATACCATTTATGAGTTTGGTGTAAGACAATATTGGATGTACGAGCCTTCTGGCCATGGATAATTGAATGAAGTTATCTACTTTTCTAAAAGAAAATTGGTAATTTTAATACACGTGGTGGAAGAGTTAAGCTTCTAGTCTACCTTCGATTTATTTGTACATCTTTGTTGACTACGTTATAACATTTACTTATTATACAAGGAAATTACCAAAAATAGCTCGCCTAATCTCTCTTTCTATGAAAGTGTATTGAAGATATCAAAATGGGATTGTGTTCTCTAGCTTCCTGAGTCTGGAATCCATCATATTCTTTGAGCTACTAATACGGTTGCCCATAGATTAGCTAGTCATGAGTTTGAATATGATGTAACATTAGAGTGGTATCCTCATGCTCCAAATATAATCTCGAATGCACTCATTTACGATTGTACTCATCGTCACTAGTTTCTTCAATAAAACTTTTTCCTTGTTGTTGTTTGTTTAAGTTTTTCCCTTTTGTGCATAAAATTTTTGAAATTGTTTGTTACTGACCCTCAATAACACAGCTAAATTTATTAATGACATTCAATAAAACAAACAAATTCATTACTGACTCTCAACAAGATAACCGAAAGCTTGTAAACGACCTTTATAACCTGCATGTAGGGAGGCGTCTACGGTTTTAGGACAACGAATGTCGTGCCTCTCTTGTACTCACAGGCCTAACTCTCAAATTCTCTTCTATATATTTCATATTATTTGTGTTTATATCATGTATTTAATTGATTATTGCTTGATTAGATTTGTCAAATATGATTATTGGATACCATATACCCACAATAGCATCAAAAGTAGCATTTTGTTTCGTATCACAAATCCACAATCACGTGCCCGCGGATGGAAGACTAGTTGATGATTTTTCCTTAAAAAGACCCGTTGTGTCTAGGTTCGCTTTAAAAATGAGTTCAATTTGTCTTATAATGAGTTGCACTACTAGATAGATATTTAGTTATTGCCCCACTAATTTTCTATCTTTAAGTATCGGGAGTGTCTAGCTTTTTAACAGTCGATCTTGATTTAATGCATTCCATCTTCTATTTCAAAAAAACTAGGTTGATAACCGAGACCAATAGCAGCTACATACAGAACTAATAACAATAATAAGAGCGATTAGACATTCAATCTTGCAGTTATCACTAGAAGCAGAGATATCATCATCGAAAAAGAAAAGGTTAGGTTACGGTTAGAGGTTGCGTGCTCTTTCATCATATCAGGATTATCTACGATCGAATTCTTCACACGAAGCCTCCCAAATTCAGACTGAAACCCCAATATCGAAAATCCCTCTGTATTTATATGGTGATCGCGGGGGAAACACGGTAACTTGTGTGGTAATTGCACTTTACCCCGTTTGTAATTATCATTTTGACCCTTTGTTTTTTACAAACCGCAATCAATCTCAGTCAAACAACACTGCTTTGTGTTGGTTATAGTACTCACTAAATCAAAAGCAATGTAATGTGATGTATGGCAGTATTACTATTACACTTTAGGATGTAGTTCAGAATAATGGAGTTTGTTTTCATGGTTGTGCATCACTTTTACGGAGCTTGGGTAATGCCCACCAGGTGTTTGAAGAATTGCCTGACCCAAATGTGGTTTCTTGGAAAAGTATGATCCTATGATATCTTGCGATATAGGATGTTGTTTTACACAAATTTTCTCTTATGGGTCTATCTGGAACTCTGAATAGGGCCAAGTTTACTTTTGTTCCTTGGTAGAAGATGGTATTTAACGATTAAACCTTGGTTTCTAAGTTATGAGTGTATTATATTGTGTTTCGATGAAAAAAGATTGGATACTTGTATTGTGCTTTGATGAAAATATACTAATAATTCGTTAAAAGATACTAAATAATTGAAAGAATGATGCAGTTGCCTGGTGCCTGGAGTCATGGTGTGTGTTTAGTATTTTTCATAATGTTTGCTTTCCCAATATCATGACTACAATGAAGAAATAGAGTGGCAGATGCTGTCCCTGATTGACTGCCCAGCTTATAGCTGTTGGTGGTCTTTATGGTCAGCTATGATGTTGCCTTACTCATCTGAGTGTCTTCTTGTTCGTACTTTAGAAGTTACGTTATTTTCTCTTTGACTTAACATCTAGCTACTCGATCATAGACCCTAATTGAAAGTCCAGACTTTGTGACCCCTTGTGATGAAAATATATCAATCAAGACCCTCTGTAATGGTAACTTGGACTAGCAGAGAATGTATGCTTGTAAGGAAATGAATTTTAGCCTTCTAAGTCACAGGTAAGACGCAAAGACTGAAGAAATTGTTGCTGTGGAAGAAAAATATGAGTTAAAAGCTGCTACATGAAAATATCATCAAGTGATTGTTACATCTCCAAGTCCACAGCAAAAAGATGGTACTGGAATCTATTATCGTCTTTGAATACATTGACCATGATTTGACAAGTCTAGCTCATTGACCTGGGGTGATATTTTCAGTCCTCCAGCTTAAGTGCTACATGAGACGATTGCTGAAGGTTTTCACTACTGTCATGTGCATCAAGTACTTCAGCGTGAGATGAAAATCTCTATCTTCTTATAGACAATGAAGGTAATCTGAAGCTTGGAATTTCGTCTTGCCCGTACCTTCTCACCAAAATATTATCACAATGCAAATCTCACAAATCGTGTCATTATTTGGTATAGACATCCAGGGCTCCAGAGTTGCTTTTTGGGGCCACCAATTATGGTCTAGTTTTTGATATATGGTCTGGTTTTTATCTTTTATGAGCTTCTACAGGGCGATCAGTGAGGGCAAGAGCAATTAAACAAAATTTTCGAGCTGTGTGGAGTTCCAGATGAGGTCAAACTGGCCTGGAGTTTCAAGCTTCATATGTGAAACAGCATCAACTTCAAGCAAACAACAAGGCTGAGGTTTTGACCACCATGCTTTGGAGTTGTTAGAAAGAATGCTTACGCTCGATCCTTCTCAGAGAATATGGATGCTTTTGATTGTGATAACTTCTGGACTTACCCATTACCTTGTGATGCCAAAAGTCTACCCAAGTATGAACCCTCACACAAGTTTCACAGAATGAAAAAGAAGCATCGGCAGCTGCAATGGCAATACGAACAGAATGCTGCACAATGTCACAAAGGGTAGAATCCACATCACACAACCCTGTAATTCCACCCTTTCATCAGCAATTTGGGCAAGCACATGCTCAAATGCCATCTTACTGGCTCTTCCATGGTTCTCAGCCTCCGATTGCTGCAGCATCATTAAGCCTCCTGAGCCCTCTGCAGGGGCAAGCAGATATGCTCAAAATGGTGCTTGTGCTTCAGGTCAGGGCTCAAACATGACGGGTGGAAACCAAAACAAGTGATGCTTCCCTCAGAGGATCTTAAGTTGACTCTCCTACTCCCTCGTGTGAGTGAAAATATTTGATTAATTTAGAGGTCAGTTTAGAGTAGTCATTGTTAAACAAATATCGTGGGCAATGATATGATTTTTAATTACAAAATTTGGTGGCAGCAAATAAATTTGTCTTTCTTATTCAAAATTTCCCATTTAGTAATAGCTGTTGGATTCTGTGTCTTCTTCAGGTTTCTTTTGCAGATTTCACTGTTAAAGGAGTATATTTGAGGTACTTGTTTTGTGTTTTTTCAGGTTTTTACTTGTGGAAGGACCGTATATCTATTAAGGATTATGTTTCTCTTCAAGAGGCGGTTTCATCTTTTTGGGCTTTAGAATCGCCGTATTGCACTTTTGTTTTCAAAAGGGTTTGGTTAATTCCTTTTTGATATCTGGCGATAATGTGTAATTCACATAATGGTTTCAGCAATTATTCCAGCTTCTTAATTACTTTGCTTGCTTTGATCTTGATTGTGCTGGTTTATTGATAAGCTCAGCAATGTACACGTTTTTATATTGATTTCTTCATGTTTTCTTTGCTAGTTTTCCATTTATTTGAGTCATTTACTTTTATGTTTGTAGGTGTCTTGTAGCAAAGTAGAAGAAAGGAAGCTAAATCAGTGAATTTGCCTGTGCAGATCAGTCAAATTCGACATGAAACTGAAAGCATCTCAGAATGAATCAGACAATGAGCTTTATATAGTTGGAAAGCCTTGGATGTCTAGTTTCTAGAACTTTTATCGGTTCATGCATATCATTTTTCTACAAGAAGTTATGGCAGATTTAGTACAACAAGGTCGGGATGTCTGAGAATCTGACACTTTGACGGGAATCCATGTTTTGAGGCCCGAATTTCTTTTAGAAGCCGAACGACGAGTATTAACTGAATATTTCTGTTTTTTAGAGCTAAATGACATATTTTTAATGGGTGGAAATTATTAAGAGGAGAATCTATTTGAATCCTAAAAGGACAAGAGGTGCAAATCTCCTAACCTAAGCAATAATGGAGGTACGTGGAGACTAGACGTTCATTCTGCCGCACAAGAGGAGAAAAAGGACGACATCCTTTCTTATCATCTAGCTGTCATCTATTCCTCTTCCTTTCTTTTAGTTTTTGTTTTCTTCATCTATGTCTAGCTAATACTCTTTAGGGGCGATTTCAAAGCCCCAAACATGTTCAATTTATATTAATGACAATTCAGTTTTTGGTTTTCTATATTATCAATTGAGTGTTCGTTTCGCTATGTCTACAAGATGAATCCTTGCTTGTTTGTTTAGGTGCGCAACTAAATGAATAGGTTAGGGTTCCAATGCTAGGAGTAACATTAGATTCGTATATGTCAGGTGTTCATTCCAATTTAGTAGCAAAATGTTTTCTTGAATTACATGTGACTCAAACCCTAGGTTTAGGAAAATTACCAATGTATTTGTGACCCTAGATTTATCCAAATCCTTCTCTTGCTTAATGATTTTGATATGTTTTTAAATTGGATTTTTTTAAAATTGGAATCCAAAAAGG
Source organism: Rosa multiflora (assembly GCA_002564525.1). Classification (NCBI taxonomy): domain Eukaryota; kingdom Viridiplantae; phylum Streptophyta; class Magnoliopsida; order Rosales; family Rosaceae; genus Rosa; species Rosa multiflora. The sequence continues at coordinate 186,543 of BDJD01003830.1, forward strand.
AATCCAAAGGTATGTGTAAAGGAATCCAAAAAGAAAATCAAATACCTTTTTAAATTGGATTTTTTTTTTTTGGTATCGTATTCTGATGAATTGCTGCTGAATTAATGGTTGGTAGAATGACTGTAATGATTAATTGCTGATTAATTCTTGGTGTTTTGTATCTAACCCAATTTCACTGGACCATCATTTGAGAGTGCTTGTCTTATGAAAATAACATGACTGACTTGTATCGTTTGAAAGTAGTGTGCCTTTAGGTCGTCTTTTGGTCAGATAGGATGTTTGCCTTACTCATCTCAAATTCAAGGGCTCTAAAATTTGTCCACAAAAATCCAAAATAAATGGGTCATCTACCCATTTAAATCCCAAATGCCAGAACTATGACGGCTTGATCCCTCAAAAGAGGTATGTAGGCAGTCTAGTCTCAAAGCTAGATGCAGCCACCCATTTTAAACACTCCTTAATCAATCAGGTGAACTACATGTATCTTGATCCCTTTATAGGGTACGTAGGCAACCTAGCTTAAAGTAGGTGCAGCTGCAAAATTTTAAAACAATCTTCTTTCCTAAATCAATTAGGAGAACTATGTTTGGTTTGATCCCTTAACAGGGTACGTAGGCAGTCTGATAATAACTGGAACAATCCATCTTTTCCAACACATTTGCTTTCCTTTAATTAATTAAGTTTATGGTTAAATAATCAATAATCACATGGTGAATTATCATAGATTTATAGCAAATAAAGGAAAGAAATAAATAAAATATCACTTCAGTTTTATTCCAAGTTTATCACAGGTTTACAGTAAATAAACGAAAGAATAAATAAACAATCACTTCAGTTTTATTCCAGGTAAAGAAGTTACAGATGGAAGCAACTTCAAAGCTGAAGTACAATTCATCAAGTCCAGAATTAAAGAAAATGACAAAACCAATCATTAGCTATGAAAAATGGAAACAAAAGCAAATGGTGGGAATAGGCTCCCAAAACCAAATCCTAAGTAAATTCCCTCAAGTCTCTACTAGGGTGTGTTTGAGTCCAAAAGTATTTTTGGCAAGATCCCTTGAGGGGGTTTAGCGTGGCGGGCTGATACCTGCGGCCCAAAACTAAGTCTACTTGGATTTGGGTTCTAGCTTCACCAATTCCGAGATCCATAAGGAAACCGAGCGTCCGAGCCCTTATTAGAATCAAGTAGCGGAGATTGAATAGGAAACTTCAATCAATAATCCTTCTATGTCAAGGAACAGTCGAAACCCTAAGGTATAAATACCAGGTTTCAAGGACGAAAAAAGACACCTCTCAATCAATCAATCCCAACGATTATCAAAGTCTCTCCGGAGCAAACCTATGTTCAACCTAGTTGAAGACCAGTGAAGCAAGGGTAACGCCCTCGCAACCCAGCGAAGCTAAAGTCATGCTTTAGCAAACCTGTGCTTTCTCCTACTTCCCGATGATTGCTCTACTTAGTCTACAACACTAAATATCGACTCGGTGACACAAGAGATCACAACACAAGCCCTTACCCGTAAGGCAAGAAATCCTTTTCCAAAAGGCATTAAGAAGAAGTCAGGTCAAGGGACTCCCTAGGGCTGTCAATGGGTCGTGTCGGGTTGGGTTCGTGTCGGGTAAAGGTATTTTTCGTGTCACAAAATATAAACCCAAACCCAACCCATTTAATAATCGTGTCAAAAATTTAAACTCAAACCCAACCCATTTATTAAACGGGTTACCCGTTTCCAACCCGCTTAACCCATTTAATAAATAAGTCGTGTCTTGTAAGACAAAATGACTCATTTAAGCGTTAACAATGGGACCCATTTAACTAAAAAATGCATAAATTGATTAAATTCACTAAAAACTTCACAAGACGAATGATATAAATAATTATATATAATTCATAAATAATTAAATCAAATAATTAAAAAGCAAAATATTTCAAATTTTCTAATCCTATGATAAAATACTTTGAACGTCCAAAATTTCAAGAAGAAACATAGCATAATTGGGTTATACAGGTTCACTTCTTGTTGGCGGGTTGACCCGTGGCCGACCAATTTATTAAATGGGTCATGGCAAGTTGACCCACCGTCGACCCGCTTTTTAATCGTGCGGGTTTCGAGTCGTGTTATCGGGTCGTGTTGGAATTGACAGCCCTAGGACTCCCTGACAACTGCACCCCACGGTGTTGGCACGCCTGCACATTCAAAAGAGACTGTTTGCACGCCAGACTGGTTTTGGAGCCAAACATTTTGGCACGCCTAGTGGGACCTGAATAGTGTTCCTTCGCGATCGCCACCATTGGGAAGTCAAGCGGAAATCCTTACCAAAAGGTTTACGTTAACTGCCCGAAACACAAGACCTCAAATTAAGGCCGCACTCTCGTGTAGACTGTCGTGGTCTTTCTAACGAACAGATAATTCGAAGATTTTTTCTCAATCCACCAACATCCGATATGTCAACTGAACATGGAGGAAATCACCAGCCCACCAAGGAGGCCAATAATGTTCCTCCCATCCAGCTTGCTGAGGCTAGTGATGCATCCAACATCACTCAGTTGGTTCAAGGCGAAATCTTGATGGATGGCTTTGTGCCCATTCCTATCTTAGAGAATGCGAGCATAGAGGAGCAGCCTGCCATCTTCCAGCAGAACAATGCGTCGTATTACGAGAAGACAAGAAAAGGGCTCGCGGAAAAGCGATGGAAGATTGATGACCTGGTTAATAGGGCCAAGTCTTGGGGCAGGGTTTGCAGCAGACATAAGGGCGTCTGGAAAATATGTCCCAGCGAAGCCAAACAAACCATGAGCAACTCGTGACCATGATCAATGCCCTGGCCGCGCAGAGCAAACACATTGCAACAGACGTCGCGGCTATTCTCAACGACAGGTCGAATCTCGTGACCTAGGTTGCCATGCAGAGGGCTGAGTTGGACCAGGCTAAAGAGGTGTTGAATAAATCACTGGGAGATCCCAGTGCCATCCTGGGTTCTCTCGGTCAGCCTTCCGGATCCGGCAAGTATGTGCCAACGAATGCTCGAGAAAAAGCTAGCAGCAGCACTGCTACACCTTCTGCAGCCGCCACCGCCGCGTCTGCCAAGACCAAAGAAAAAGCCCTGGTCATTGGTGGCAAAGACAAAGCGACACCACCGATTGCACAAAAGAGCAGAACTCTGAAAATCGGTGAAGGTACCTTCATTGATCTTGTAGTGTTTACTCAATACGACAGTGATGGTGTGACGTCCCGAACCCGAATTCACCGGTTTACTAGTCACTTGGACGGTGAACAATCTTTACTTTCACTTTTACTATTGTTTTAGTGCTTTTAGTGGCCCTAAAAGTTGGCTTTTTGTTCAGGTCAAAATTTGAGAAAATTTCCTTCATGAAAGTTATAGAGGACGTTAAACCGAGCGCGTGGATATGTGGTACGTAAAAATCGGAGTTCGTATACGAAAGTTATGGTCAAAATACTAAAGTTACTATTCATGGTAAGTTTCTATAAATATAGAAAGTTACTGTGGTAAGTTGCCATTTTTGGAAACTTACCCAGTTTTCTCTCTCTTCTTCCCCGATCTTTTCCCCTCTTCGGTCCGATTCTTCCTCCTCCGATTTCTTCCTTCTCCGGCCGACTCATGACGGAATCAGGGCACCAGCAGGCTCGCCTCTTCATCCTTGTCATGTCTGTGGTGGTGTTTTGCAGTGATTCGACCGGAGGAGCTCGATTTTGAGCTGTGAAGTTTACTGTAGCAGATCGGGATTTTCATCGATTTCCAGCGATTTCGGCCGTCTCTGCCCACCAAACTGGTGTCGAAAGTTCGGTTTTTGCCAAGTTCGGTGTGGAGGTCAAATAGACGATTTCAAATTTTAGGGTTCTTGGGTTTTTCTGGAAAAACTTCATCGGCCAATTTCGATCACTTACAAGTAAAATTGGAACTTGTTGTAGTTGTGAAAAATGCTTGGACTGTTGAGTAGGTGGTGCTGCCAAAATTTGGTGACCATCGGAGGTGGTGGCTACCGGCGCGTGGGCCCCACGTGCAGCCACTGTGGATGGCGCGTGGAGGCACGTAGGGCTGGTTTGTAATTCCTATTTTAGCCCAATTAAATCCTATAAATGCTGAGTAGCTTGTATGGGAAGTTTGGTGGAAATTGAAGAAGTTTTGTATCGATTGTGAAATTTAGGTTGTCGATCATTGAATTACGAGAATCCGACAGCCGGATTTCTCTTGGTTCTGCTCTTGGTTCTGCCCTAGAACCTTCAATTAAAGAATTGGTACAAATGATAAAGTTTTGGTTTAATCAGAGAAGAAATAGAAATGTTAAGTTATGAGGATTTGATGTGGGAATCGTATTTAAATTCCAGATTGTTATTCACAAATTATAATTGTATACAGGGCGACGTGTCGAGCTACTGCTCGACGTAGGAAACCGGTAGCGTGGTCGCCTAAATAGTACTGTGAGTGGACATTTATTTTAAATTAAATGTGCATGCAGTATATTATTATTTTCCGATTGAGGTTTAATTTATTATTTGAATTATTGAGTATTATGATTTTATGAGCTTGATTTCTTGAGATTTATTATGCTTTATGAGTTACGGGATTTTTAGTGGATTTCCTTCCCGAGGGCTTTCAATAGATTTTCAAGATAATTATTTATGAGTTATTGAGTTGGGAAATGATTTTCGGGAAGTGACTGATTTAGAAAATATTATGAGAATTATCGATTTCGAATATCAGTTTTTATGAAGATATACGAGTACGAAGGATTTAGCAAATATTTGAGCATGATTGAATTATCGAGATTTATTGAGTTTTGAGCTCCGCACTTATCAGCCTTGCGTTAGATTGAGATTTCTTTCCGAAAGCATTTATTGATTTATAGAGTATTTGATTTATGCTTTCGAGGATTTATTGAGATATTGAAATTTGAGTTAGCGAGATAATCCTGAGTTATGCTTTCGGTGAATTGTTAATGACTTATTAAAGTAATATCGAGTTTCTTTCCGAAGGCAAGTAATTGAAAGAGGTTGTTTTCAGTTTATTGAGGAGGCTATCAGTCAGCGCATGCATGCATTACCTAATTGGCAGTCCCTTCTAGGTAATAGTCTGGTTGGCAGTCCCTTCCAGACTACATCCCGGTTGGCAGTCCCTTCCGATGCGTCACCTGGTTGGCAGTCCCTTCCAGATGACATGAGGTAGTTAGTCGGCAGT
>BDJD01003830.1:191907-224792 GCA_002564525.1 Rosa multiflora
GATTGAGGATGAGATTTTAAGAGATTGCAGTAAAGATGATGATTAAAAGTATTTCCAAGATTGTTACTGCATGCGAGGTTTTAGAGAATAACTTGAGAACGCATTAAGTTTTACTTATTCATTCGAAATTACTTATTTTTCGTCCACTCACTCTAACGATTTTTAAATGTTTTCCCCTGCGCCCTTCGGTTTTAAATGCCCAGTTTGCAGGCCAATTTAGCTTGAGGTCGAACGTACATGGGGTTGAGGCATAGCTGTCATAGCTTCCGCATTATAAAAGTATCAGTCCTTTATCTTGTATTCTATCATCTTGTACGCCTGTACAATAGATTGCTCTGATAACCCATGATATTAATATTCTTAAGTTCAAAATTATTTGTGAAATGGGAGATGTTGTGATATAGGGAGTAGGGTGGGTCCAGAAGAATAATGGTGAATTATTTTAGAAGTGTAAATGTCTTTCTACAGGTTTTGAGTAGTCCACTTTTAGAAGTTCCGCCAAATTTTTTGTAGAATTTCTTCTAAGGTGGGCCCCGCATGGCCACTTTGGATTTCAAGGTGAAATCCGGGGCGGGTCCTATCAGATGGAGCAGAGAACGTGTACTAGCAGCTCCCAGGTAATTATTATGGGATTGACCATGCGGGCAATCCAATCAACATAACTGCTTTGGCAAAAGATGTGTCTGCACCAGCACTTACTCTTCAACAGCCCAGTATTCCCCGGACCATTCGCCTTTGGGACGGAACAGAGACCGCTAGCCAGGCTGCACCTGTTTTGCAGACCGCTCGCTAAACTGCTGCGATACCTCCTCCTGCTGGCCCAGATTATGTGAGACGTGAGGAGGTAGAAGAGATGATCAGGTTGGCTAATCCTAGGGTCCACCTCGATGGAGTGTATGAGGGGCCTTTCCCGCCACATATAATGCTCGTGCCTTTCCCTAGAGGCTATAAAAATATCATATTCTCTACTCTTTCAGGGGAAGATACCGAGAACGCGGCAACTCATCTAGCTAGGTTTAAGGTGCAGTGCAGTCAGTACCAGAACGATGATAGTCTTAAGTGCAAGATCTTTGACACTTCTCTGTATGGAGCCGCCTTTACCTGGTTTTCTAAGCTCCACCCGGGGTCAGTTGCAAATTGGCTCGCGATGGAAAAGCTCTTTCTAGAGACTTTTGGCGCTATAGAGCCAAAGGTGGACCTGGCCTCCCTTACTCAGATGGCTCAACAACCTATGGAGTCCACTGTTGCTTATCTTCATCGATTCTAGATTCAGAAGGCCAAGCTAAACATGGTCCTACCGGAAAGAGAATTAGTTAAAACTGTCAATCTAGGGCTTGGAACCACGCCAGCGAAAGAACCAACATGGCAGCATGATCCAATCAATGGGAGAGCTCATCACGGAGGTGGGTAGCTTTGAACACCTCCTCAAAGAGACGGATGTTAGGAAGAACGCATCCAAGGGGACATATGTTCTGGGGAAACACCGGACAATGGCTGCCCTAAGCTACCAACCAGTCACATACGACCCCTATTATCAGGGCGAAGAGGTTTTCCCTTAATAAAGATGAGGAGGAGGAGAATGAGGTCTCTGCCTTCGAGCTAACTGGAAGGAAAAGCTCAACCTTGAAACAGCTGAGCTCAAGTTTGTGGCTTTCACCAAACCTAAGTTCGCAACATATACATATGATGCCAACAAAGCACACGAGATTTTAGATGAGATGATAGCCGTGAAGATGGTGAAGACAGACTTTGAACCCTTCCCTAGACCAGAACAGCTGAAGGGGAAGAAGTATTGTAAGTTTCACAACCTGTGGAATCATAACACTGCTGAGTGTGTGAAGCTGAAGGACCAGATCCAGGTATGGCTTAATAATGGTAGCTTGTAGGTTGAGGCTCCAGCAATCGCGGTGGCACTAGTGGATCTAAACCCTTTCCCTGACACTGGGGTGAACATGGTTGATGTAACTTGGAATAGGAAAGCCCAGAGGAAGCTAACGTTGGATTTGACAACCAGCAGTCAAAACCTGGACGATAAGGAAGAAAGGGAAGAGGCCCTAGTATAGAACAAAGGGAAGAGGCCCCAGTACATAAAAGGGCTAGACCTATCAGTGAGGCCTCACCAGCGACGCAAAGAGGAATGCAGCATTCAAGTGTCACAAGAAGAGATCGAGCAGACATTTCGTTTTGGCTCATTCCCGCCAATCAAGTGGGCTTCGCCTTCACGAAATTCCAGGCCTTCCAGCCCCAAGACGAAAGTTAAAGCAGACTCACAGCCATCCCGAACGGATTCTAACTTGTTCAGGAAGCTGAAAGCCACCACGGACGAAAAGAGATAGGATGAGAAGAGCAAAGGCGAGCGCAGAGATATCCTGACCAAACCATATATTCCGCCTTCTTCAACATCCTCTATCAAGGAGGGCAAGTGGTACACCAGAGAAAAGGGGAAAGTTGTAGAGATAAGTCATTCTAAGAAAATGAAGCTGCAGTGCAGGTTTGGATAAGCCAAGCGAACACTAGAGGCTCTAGATCAGGGCTTGATTAAGCCTTCGCAATTGGTCAAGTCTCCTGGGCAATATCAAAAAGAGATGGAGGCGCTGGCCACTAAGCTTTTAGTGGCTCCCCGCAGTTTCTAGAAACAATCAAGTTTAGCACCAAGGGTGCCAAAGCCCAGCGTTTTTTGCAGGATTACTAAGGAGAAGACACCACCACCGGCTAGGAAGGAAATCTTGCCAACCAGGAGGCCAAGTGTCCGACGCAGGTTGTTTCATGATCAGCCTGAAGCCAAGTCCTCAGTTTCTGAGAGACTGGGGGGTAAAGATCCCGTGGAAACTTTTCAATGGAGACCTAAGAAAATCCGGAGCGTAGTGGTTGCGGCCCCAAAAGAGGTCCCAGCAGCGGAACAGAAGACGGATCCGCTGAAACAGGTTTCCGGGGTATAGGAACACAAGCAAGATGAGGCAATGATCCCCGTCGAGGAATCGTTGGTTGCTTTGGTGGCTAAAATGTTCAACACCGAGATCCCAGTAGATGAACCCAAGCTCGACCTCGACGACGACATGGACGAGATGGAGGTGGCTGATACCTCCTACAACATGGTTTATGTGCTGCTTGCCAAGTATGCCCTACCAATAGCTGTATAGGAATGTGTAGAAGCTGACACGATGGGAGTGCAGCCATTGTAGATCACCTCAGCCATAACAACGCCAGTGGAATAGGCCGTGTTCCTTGAAACCGAGGATGCTAACAGTAGAGGCTTCTTCATGAGTTTCACAAGACCAATACCCGCCATGGTGTAACACATGAGACCCTTGTATATCATAACAGAGATTAATGGTACTAAGGTCAGCAAGATAGTGGTTGATACCGATGCGGCCGTAAACGTTATTACTACGAGGACCATGCAGTTGTTGGGAATCAAGAAGGATAAGATCCAATCTACCTCTCTCACACTGAAGAACTTCGCGAGTACAATGACTAAGACACTGGGCCTGTTGTTCCCGCAAATTAAGGTTGGTCCCGTGGAGGGCGTGTACTCTTTCTTCGTCATGGACTGCTACGTGGCCTACTGTGCCATACTGGGCAGAGACTGGATCTATCGGAGCTATTGTATTCCGTCAACCCTCCACCAGGAATTGATCATGTGGAACAGGGTGGCAGATAAGGCAGAGGTGATTAAAGCAGACCCTCAACCCTTCCCTGTCTTCGCTAATTATGTAGATGTCAGGTACTATTTGGAGTTAATTACTCCATTACATGTCAGTGGAATCGACAACAAAGGTTACCCCACAGGGGTGACGGCCTCTGAATTGGCACAGTGGGCTTACACTGGCAAAGGAGGACCTGGAGAGGCTTGGCCACTCTGTGCCCCACACATTGAATAATTAATGGATTACGACCTTCCAGATGACGGGATAGAGGCCTTCCATTCTTTGTACGATAGGATATCTTCATACTTGGTGGAGAAAGAGGCCTACGATTGGGTCGCGACATTAGAAGTTGTTAATGAAGAGTTTCCTAACCATGAAGAGGAAGAATAGGAAATCCAACTTGCACCAGCGGCACTGGATGATACTCCTCCGAAGGTCAGGGATCCTACCGAGAAAATTAATCTAGGCACGACCACTGAGCCCATGGAAGTGGCTATTAGTACATACTTAGAGCCTAGCGAGAAACAGAGGCTTATTGACTTGCTATTGGAATTCAAAGATTGCTTCGCAAAAAAATACGAAGACATGTCAGGCCTATCTCCTGACTTGGTTTGCCACCAGCTGCCAACGTTACAAGAAAAGAGACCCGTGAAGTAAGAGCCGCGAAGAATGAACTCGGAGACCTAAGTATTGGTTAAAGAAGAGGTCGAAAAGATGCACAAGTCAGGTATCATCCAAGTGGCCAAATATAACTAGTGGCTATCCAACATAGTGCCCGTTTGCAAGAAGAATTGCAAAATGAAGGTCTGCGTGCATTACAGAGACCTTAATTTGGCTACCCCCAAAGACATCTATCCCATGCCGGTGGAGGATATGTTGGTAGATGCAGTAGTGGGGCATGAACTATTGTCGTTTATGGATGGGACCGCAAGATATCACCAGATTTCGGTCACCGAAGAGGATAGACACAAGACCGCCTTCCGGTGCCCTAGCTTCGCGGGTGTTTTTGAATATGTGGTTATGCCCTTTGGATTGAAAAATGTTGGGCTACCTATCAGAGAGCCATGAACCTAATCTTCCATGATATACTGGGAAAGATCTTAGAGGTTTATATAGATGACATGGTCGTGAAATCTAGAAAGCAAGGGGACCACATTGCAGACCTCAGAAAGGTTTTTAAGCGCATATGGCTACACAAACTGAAGATGAATCCGGCCAAGTGCGTGTTCGGAGTTCAGGCCGGTGACTTTCTGGGTTTTATCGTCCACCTAGGAGGCATTGAAGTCCCTAATGATAAGGCAAGCGTGATCATCAACGCGTCTCCCCTGGGAACGAAGAAGGAGCTACAACGGTTGTTGGGCAAGATCAACTTTTTGCGGCGGTTCATCTCTAACTCTGGAGGCAAAATCCAGCCTTTTTCCCCATTATTGAAGCTGCAAGGGAAAAATGAGTTTGTTTGGGAGCCTAAACACCAAGAGACTTTTGACATAATCAAGGCCTACTTAGCGAGCCCGCCAGTGCTTGTTCCTCCTAGACCTGGTTTCCCTCAAAAACTTTATATCTCGGTGGCTGAGGCCTTTATTGGGAGCCTACTCTCCTAGGATGACAAGGATGGTGTTGAACACGCTATTTTTTACCTGAGCAGAACACTGTCGGATTGCGAAACAAGGTATACTCCCATGGAGATGCCGTGTCTCACGCTATACTTCTAAGCCTGCAACTTGCAACATTACATGTTAGCTTTTACTACCTGTGTCATCGCTCAGACTGATCTAGTCAAATACATGCTCTCGCGGCCTATTCTAAGAGGCCGCATCGGCAAGTGGGTGATGGCCTTGTGGAAGTTCTCTTTGCAGTATGTTCCACAGAAGGCAGTTAAAGGTCAGGCTATCACTGACTTTTTGGCACATCATCCTATGTTGGACATTCCAGCAGTCTGTGATCTAGAGGTCGCTACAGAGACAATCACTAGGCCAGACTTGGTTGTCCTTCCCGAATATGCATCACTTTATCAAGCCACAGTCTCGTTACAGCCCTGGGTACTATATTTCGATGGCTCCCAGACGGAGGCAATCGCATGGGCAGGCGTAGTCTTGGAAAATCCAGCTGGCGATCGTTTTTCTTACTCCTTCCAGCTAGAATTCCGCTGCACGAACAATCAAGCAGAGTATGAGGCCCTCATTATTGGCCTGGAAGTGTTACTGGATTTAGGAGTCAAAGACGTACATGTTCGCGGCGATTCTTTACTTGTCATTAATCAGCTTGGCGAAAAATTCAGGTGCACTAGCTTTTTGCTCGCCCCTTATTTGGATCGTGCACTTGAACTCTTGGCTCAATTTGATGACGTGGACCTCGAGCATATCCCTCGCGAGCATAATTGTGCCGCTAATGAGCTCGCCCAGTTGGCAACGGGCATAACTTTAAAATACGGAGTTCGCGAGAGAATTTTAAAAGTAGAATACCGCTCACTGCCTTCATGGCTCGCGCGGCCCGACCCACCTGACGAACCGACATTGTTTGTGCTGGACCCTATTCATGAGGACTGGCATGTCCCCTTGATAGCCTACCTCAAGCAGCCAAACTCCTCAGCAGATAAGAAGATCCGTTTTCTCGCACTGAATTATTTTATCAAAAATGATGAGCTGCGGCGGCGCAGCAAGGACGGTATTAATTTCCTTTGCGTGTATGGCCACGAAGCGAAGCGCTTGATGCACGAAGCACATGTAGGCGTGTGTGGAGCCTATCAGGCGGGCCCAAAAATGTGCTGGCTCATCTAGAGACATGGCTATTATTGGCCAAGTATCTTGAAGGATTGCATCGCGTTCGCGAAAAGGTTGCCAAGACTGCTAGGCACATGGGCCGGTCCAGCACATTCCAAATATTCTCATGCAGCCTATTATTAAACCTTACCCTACGCGAGGCTGGGCATCGGACATGATTGGAATGATTTATCCTCATTCTTCTCTTCAGCACAAGTTCATCATCGTCGCTATCGATTTCTTCACTAAATGGGTAGAGGCTGAGCCTTTGAAAGAGGCTTTCGGTGCCATGATCAGCCAATTTATCTTTAATCATATTATTTGCAAGTTCTGCATACCAGAGGTTTTGGTCTCGGACAGGGGGTGTTAATGCTCAAGTCCGGCGGTAGCCGATTCCTTGCTTAACGCGGGTCCGGTGAGTGAACCATTACTCCTAGCATCAGGTGATTCCTGTTTACTGCAACACGATAGACAGGGCGTCAGAGGGAGACCGCGTTGGGCGGTCTTCACTTCTCCGATGCCTAAGTCAGTCACTATATTTGCGCAGCATAACAATAAATGAGTAGTAATTGCGTAATTAACGAGGAGAGAGGAGAGAACCTTTTATAGTTGAGGAAGAGGTTGATCTTCTTCTTGTTTCCGATGTGGGAGTGATGTGCTTCGATTCCCAGCGTCTGGAGCTTCTGATGCTATCTTGACGCGGCGCGTGGCGACGCGTCAGCGGTGATCTTGGGGCGGTCCAGTGCTCTAGCGGTAGCCTGCCCGGCCGTGCCTTCGCAGGTCATCCCCTTGGTGGGAGTCGGTACCTCTGGCGGTACAATGAGCGTGGCTCATTATAGCTAATTATGCTCGTTCTGGCACATGTAGGTACAAGTCCCCAGTCAAGGAGCGCAATCTTGGTTGGGGAGTTGATCGGCGGTGTGAAGCGTTACTTCCGCTAGACTTGCAACAACATAATTAGCATCAGTGTGTTGTCAACCATGGATTTACTGAGCAAACGCTTTATACCCTTTCGGGTGGGCCCCTGCCAGGCCCGCCAGGGAGTCCCCCACTCCCTAGCCAAGACGGACCTCCGGATGGTCGGCAAATTATTTGTTGAGGGGAAGCTGCGCGGAGCAGAGGGTGTTAGGTAGCGAGCCCAATCTTAGTACCCAAGTGACGGGAGTCAACGTACCTGATCAGGGTCGTCGTAGACTGTTGACAAGTCCCCGTGTCCCGTAGGGACGATCTGACAGTAACGCCGCGTGGTGGTCATTGTCAGAATGAGGCGTAGCCTCGGGATTCGCCGCTGGCGGATACCCCCCGCTGGATGTAGCAGGAAACAGCGTCGTATAGACGTGTAGTTAGTGAGTGGAGTTGCGCCAAGCAACGCACATGCTTTGCAAGATGGAAGGGGTGCTGCTGGCGGTGCCACGTATAGCTGAGGCTGCCTCTTGCGAATTGACAAGTGGAAGTTATCTAGCGGGGATCCGCTCATAGGAGAATTGGACAGGTGTCAAGTGAGAAGATGACAAGTGAGAAGCTCCGCTAGCGGGGTTTCACTCAGCGGACTCCGGTACTTGGAAAGTGAGAAGTGAGAAGTTCCTCTAGTAGGGTTTCGCTCAGCGGACTCCGGTACTTGGAAAGTGAGAAGTGAGAAGTTCCTCTAGCGGGGTTTCGCTCAGCGGACTTCGGTACTTGGAAAGTGACAAGTGAGAAGTTCCGCTAGCGGGGTTTCGCTCAGCGGACTTCGGTACTTGGAAAGTGACAAGTGAGAAGTTCCGCTAGCGAGGTTTCGCTCAGCGGACTTCGGTACTTGGAAAGTGAGAAGTGAGAAGTTCCGCTAGCGGGGTTTCGCTCAGCGGACTTCGGTACTTGGAAAGTGACAAGTGAGAAGTTCCGCTAGCGGCGTTTCGCTCAGGGGACTTCGATACTTGGAAAGTGAACGAGAAGTTCCGCTAGCGGGGTTTCGCTCAGCAGACTTCGGTGACGATTGGTGCCTTCCCTCTACAAGTGGTGGCCTCTACCAGACGCTTCGTCTGATGGTGGTTGACACGTGGCGAACCTGTAAAGGGTTAGCGTGCGTCGGTGTGTCTCCTCCGTCTAGCCGTCTCATCGCCATTAATGTTAGTAATGATGGATTTTGTAACCGAGGCGACGCCTCAGTTAATCCGGAGAGTAACTGTAGCTGCGGGACACGTGTACAGCTGACAGCTGATGTCGTTTTTCAATGGACGGCGTAGGGCCGTTTGACGTTGACATAAAAGGGGGGGAAGTGAGCACTTTTGACATTGCTCCAAACTTTGAACTGTGCTTCGTCGTCTTCCAGCTTTCTGCATCTAAGATCGGGGAAGAAGGTTGAGGTGATACTGCCGAGTTTTCGTAGGTGGAAAAGACCGACGTCCTCCGGCTCCGAAGACTAGTGTTCACACTGCTGTCAGAGACTCCACAGTTAAGGTTGGTATTCTGACATATCCCTGTTTTATTGGATGTCTGCCATGTTGGTTTTCTGGGTTTTGGGAATTGGTTGCCGCGTTTGACAGAATTTGGGGTTTTAGGGATTTTCTAGATGATCGAATCTGGGTTTGGGTGCTTGTGTTCTTGTTTTGGCATTTTCTGGGTTGAGTGTTGTTGATGTTCTTGGGCACTGACTGATATAGGGATAGGTTAGATCTTGTGTGAGCTAACTGATTTGGGTTTTAGGGTTTTGGGATGGCTGACGTCATAGAGATTTCGAGCAGTGAGGAATCCGGATCTGAAGTGTCGTTCAGTGCGGCGGATAGAAATTTTATTGACTCGTTGCGTCCGTCTGCCCGTGCAGAAACCTCATTGCCAGAACCGCTAGAGGTCGAGCCGCTACAAACCATTCCGTGGAACGTAGATATGGGTCGTGCATCGCGTCCAGAGAGTTCTAGGATGGGGGAGGCTGCCGCTGCACACACTTTGCACGAAGAACGGCTAGAGAGCAATAGTGCCGCCAGCGGTTCCGCTGGCGGGGGAGGTGTAGCGGGAGAGGATACCGAGTCGGCGTGGGTGTTCGAGGACGGCACCCCTGTTGACGAGGCGGGAGGTAGGATGACCGCTGTTGCCATCAACCGGCTGAAGCTGCGTCCACCGACGGTAGAGGAGAAGGCGTCGATCCTGCCAGTGGGCCATGCCGCGGTGCACGAGGCTATATTCCACGAGGGAGTGACCTTGCCGCTGGTGCCCAACCTACAAATCCTGGTGTGCGAGTTCGGCATCGCCTTTGGGCAAGTGTGCCCTAACATGTGGCGGTTACTGCTAGCGCTGAACTCGTTGTGGCGGTTGTCTGGTTGCGAAGGACCGACCGTGGCGGAGGTATTACACTTCTATGAACTGGTGTACGTGAAGCGCCAGGGTTGTAGAGGGCAGGTAAACCTCAGTCGTCGTCAAGGAGCGCCCATGCTGATCTAGAACCTGAGGGACTCAATGTCCTACTGGCGGGGGACTTTCTTCATTGCCACGGCGGGGTGGGAGTACCAAGCGGGGTCCAACGAGGGGGAGCCGACGTTTAGGATTAAGTCGGAGTTTCAGCCCATCCGAGGGGGTTTTTTTTTTTTTTTTGCTTGTACTGATAATGACCTTTCTTGTGCAACGGGGTTGCGGTACAGCCTAACTCGTGAGGAAGAGTGCCGCGTAGCACGCATCAAGGGCTGCTGGTGGAATCGCAACTTACTGGACTTCCGTCTCCTGACCGGGTGGGAGTTGTTGGTGGCTCAACAACTGACGCGTGCCTTTGGTAAGTAATCTCCGCTGTATCGTACCTTTTGTGAAGTTGGCTCATGCTAACTGGCCTGCCACTATCTTTGCAGAGACTCCGCCGGGAAACAAGGCTAGCCGTGACGCTTTTGCAAAAGCCATGGACCGCGCTGAAATCAACAACTTCCTGGAAGCCATGTATGCTTCAGGGATGGCGGCGCAGAAGGTGGTGGTAGACCCAGAGACGCTGGTGCTGAGCCAGTCAGAGGTTCCTGTGGTGCTGCCAATGCCGCACCACTCTCATCTCGGTGGTGACGGGCTGCCTGCCGTTCAGGCGGCTCCGCGGAAAGAGAGAGTGCCGGCCCTGCGGCGCGGAGAGCCGAAGAAAGCAGGGTGCCCCACCAAGGGTGTTACTATAGCGGGATTGGAGCCGCCGACGGGGGGTTCGAGGCCTGCCGTTGCTGGAAGCACGCGGGTGCTTCAGCGAAAACGCCATCAGCCGGACTCGGGCGGGGAAGAGAAGGAAGTGGAGGTGACAGGGTTCCGCGAGCAGCCGAAGAAGTCAAGGTAGGCTCCGCCCGAGGCTGCCGCTGACGTGGCGAAAGAGGTGGGTACAAGCGGCTTGGACTCATTTTCAGCCTACGCCGAGTTCCTCAACGACGGTGAGCGGGACTTCCTGTATCACCTTTGCGAGCGGCTGGGTTTCGGCGGCTTGGAAGGGATTGTTCGGTCGACCGCCGTCAGCGAGTCACCCTTCAGCACAGCCTTCGGGCACGTCGCCGTTGGGCTGCATGAGATGTTCCAGGCGGCGTCAAAACAACCCCTGGTTGAGCGGGAGCTCAGGGAGGAGGTGGCGGGGCTACAGAGGGACTTGGGGAAGACCCGGGAGCAATTGGCTGACGTCGAGCGACGCCTGACGAAGGCCGACTGCGATGCGGCAGACGCCCGTGGCAAGCTCAACGTTGCCATTGAGCGGCACCTGGAGCGGAACGAACATGTCGCCAAGTTGGAGCAAGACATGTCCCTGCTGCGGGATCGGGTGGCCGCTAAGGATAAGAAGGTTGAGATCCTTCAGCGGGAGTCCGCCGTCAAACAGGCTGAGGTCAAGCGGCTAGAGGGTGAAGTCGCTCGCCTGGAGGCTGAGGGGAGCCGTGCTGCAGCCGCTGCTGTTGAATCATACAAGCAGTCAACGGAGTACAAGAAGGCGCTGACCGAAGTAGCGAAGGCCGGTGCCCTGGCCAATGTGGAGATGTTGCAGCAGAAGGGCGCCATTGACTGGGCGAAAGCGTCGATGCCGGTCGTGCAGGCAACCAAGGGAGCTCCGCCGACAACAAGTACCGCTCCTGCTGCTGCCCCTGGTCGTGTTGGAGTCTGTTCAGGTAGCGGGGAGAGTGGCGAGCTTCCAGAAGGCGACTCTCAGTGGAGGCCTACGCAGTCCGAGGTGTCCCGTGCTGGGTTCTTGGTGGGCCACACCCGAGCGGATGGCACAATAGAGACTCCCAGTCCCACAGCCCGAGGGTCAGACCAGACAAGCCGCTCCCATCCGCCGCAGGCCGCCGGTGGAAATGTCAAAGGTAGCGGGGCCGATCTTGCCAACCCCCCTAACCCCGCCAACCCTTGAATAGGAGTAGGAAAGTTTTTGTAGCCGCTGAGGCATAAATGATGTAATTCAGTTTGGGATATAAATGAAAATTTTTGGCACCCAAATTCCTATACTGTGTTTCTTTTTGTTTGTGATAATGTGTGCGCCGCTAGAGGTCTTGATACTAGCTTTTGGTCATGAATGAAACATTAAAGGAATTAAAATTGGTCCAAGTGCACAATGTAGCCGACGTAGTCCACTGACTGGCGTTGCCAATTGCCCTCTGTGCTAGACTTGGTAACAATGGTTTGAATAATTCCTCGTTTCATTGATAGCTGTCTGAACAGCGTTTACAAAAGCGGGGTCGTACCCATTGGGTAGCTTCCCTTAGCTAAATATTGAACAAAAATTTAGCTAAGTCAAGATGCTCTTGGGTAGCGATCTGACTATTTGTAGTAATACCGAAGGTGTTCGGTATTCCAAGGGTGGGTCGTTGTGACGCCATCCTTGTCCATTAAGTAGAAGGTGCCTGGGCTAGCGACCGTTACAATTTTGTATGGGCCTTCCCAAGTTGGGTGGAGTTTTTTTGGCGGGGGTATGACTTCTTTCATTACCCAGTCCCCCAGTTGGAGGTTGCGGGTTTTGACCCTGGCGTTGTAGAAACGTGATATCAGCCGTTTATTCTGGAGATTGCGCAAATGGGCTACGTCTCGCTTTTCCTCTAGTAGATCCCTGTCGAGGTTAACGCCGTCGCTGTTGGTCTCGGGGCAATACCCTTCGACCCTAGCGGTTGGTTGGGTTACCTCGATAGGCAGGACAACCTCAGTTCCAAACATTATACAAAAGGGGATTTCACCTGTGGAGGAGGTTGGAGTTGTTCTGATGGCCCATAGGACCTCCGGGAGCTTCTCCGCCCACAAACCCTTGGCTTCATCTAGCCTCTTCTGCAATAGTTTCTTGATTATCTTGTTTGCCGCCTCGACCTGGCCGTTGGTTTGGGGATGGGCGACCGATGCAAAACGCATCTTGGTGCCCAGATTGGCGGTGAAAGAGATGAGTTCCTTATTGTTGAACTGTGTGTCGTTGTCTGTGATGATTGCATGCGGGACACCGTAGCGGCAGTAGATGTGCTTCCAGAGGAAGTGGATTACCTTGGTGGTAGTTATTGCCGTCAGGGGATCTGCTTCTATCCATTTGCTGCTGTAGTCGATGGCAACAATTATGTATTTGAATTGACCTTTGGCGGTTTGGAATTTTCCCATCAAGTCCAGGCCCCACGTTGAGTGAATCCAGGGGCTGACGATAACCGACAGAGGTCCCGCCGGAGCATGTGGAAGATCAGCATATTGTTGGCATTTGTGACAAGATCTTGATATCCGCCGGGCGTCATCACCAAGCGTAGGCCAAAAGTAGCCTTGTCGCATTGTGCGATTAGCCAAGGATCTGGCGCCTGAATGATTTCCGCATTCCCCGCCATGTATTGTTGCCAGCGCGACCTTTCCCTCCTCTGGGGTTAGACAGCGAAGGTTGGGGTGAGTGAATCCTTGGCGGTAAAGTTTGCCGCTCTGCATGTTGTAACGGGTTGCTCTCCGCTGGAGCTGTCGCGCCTTGATCTTGTCTTCTGGCAACGTCCCATTGCGCTTGTACTGGATAATCTCGTCCATCCAACTAGGATTGGCCTCAATGCTAAAGATCTCCGCCAGGGTTTTCGTGATACTTAGCCTGTCCAGAGACTCTACCCTTGTGTCCGTTGGGCTCTGGTGTGGTTGGGCGGTTGCCAGTCTTGCCAGTGAATCAGCCTTGGCGTTCTTTTCCCTGGGAATTTGTGTGATGGTGTGGAACTTGAATTTTTTGAGCAGCGTTTTGGCGTACCCTAAGTATGCCGCTAATTGCTGGTCCTTAGCCTGAAAGCTGTCGTTGACCTGGTTAACGACCAACTGAGAGTCGCTGAAGATGTTGACACTGTCTGCCCCTGAATCAATGGCGAGGAGTAGGGCGGCAATGAGTGCCTCATATTCCGCCATGTTGTTAGAAGCTTTGAAGTTGAATTTCAACGCATACTCGACGCTAAGCCCCCCTGGTCCTGTTAGGATGATTCCGGTGCAGCTTGCCTTGGCGGAAGCGGAACCATCCACGTGTAGGTTCCATTCTGATTGTTGGGGGGCCGGCTCCACGGCCGTAGCAATTTCCGTTCCGGGCGGTACATCGATCCTGGTTTCGGGCTGACGCTCGGTAAGCTCAGCAATGAAGTCTGCCACCGCCTGGCCCTTCATGGCGGTTCGTAGTTTGTAATCAATGTCAAACTCGCTGAGCTCAATGGCCCACTTGCTGAGGCGCCCCGAATGTTCAGGGTTCTGCATTACTTGTCTCAGCGGTTGATTGGTTAACACATGTATTGTATGGGCTTGGAAGTACTGGCGGAGGCGCCTGGCGGCAACGATGAGTGCGAGAGCAAGCTGCTCCAATGTAGGATACCGTGTTTCTGCTCCATTCATGCCCCTGCCGGCATAGAAAACTGGGAGCTCGTCCTGGCCCTCCCGCCGGACGATGGCGCAGCTCACCGCTGATTGAGATACCGCCAGGTAAATGTACAATGTTTCTCCTTGGACAGGAATGGAGAGGAGTGGAACTGCCGCCAGGTATTCCTTCAGGCCATGGAACGCCGCCTGGCACTCTGGGTTCCAATCGATGACCTTCTTGTGGGTTGTTTTAAGGACTTTGAAAAATGGGGCACACCTGTCGCTCAGTCTGGAGATGAATCGAGACAGGGCGGTTAGCTTGCCCTGGAGGCATTGGACGTGCACCTTCCACTCCGGGTCCTCCAAATTGAGGATGGCCTGTACCTTGTCAGGGTTGGCCTCGATTCCCCGCTCACTGACAATATACCCCAGAAATTTGCTGGCGGTGACGCCAAAGAAACATTTCTCAGGGTTGAGGCGCATGCCGTAGGCCAAGAGGATGGTTATTATGATTTTCAGGTTTGCCACATGTCCGCTGGCCTTTATACTCTTGACCAACATGTCGTCTACGTAGACCTCGATTATCTTGCCCAGATGTTCCGCGAACATGGCGTTCATCAGCCGCTGATAAGTTGCCCCTGCGTTCTTCAAACCGAAAGGCATCACATTGTAACAATACAGGCCTTTGTCGGTGGTGAAGGTGGTGCATTCCTGGTCGTCGGGATGCATCCTGATCTGGTTATAACCGGAAAAAGCATCCATCATGCTGAGAAGCTCGTGTCCAGCGGTTGCATCGACGAGTTGATCGATGCGGGGTAGCGGGAAACTATCTTTCGGGCATGCCTTGTTAAGGTTTTTGAAGTCGACGCACATCCTCCACTTGTCGCTAGCCTTTTTAACCATAACCAAGTTGGAAATCCATTGGGGATAGATGACCTGGCGGATGAACCCAATGCCCCGGAGCTTGTCAACCTCCTCCCTTATAGCACGGTACTTCTCTTCGTCGAAGGCTCTGCGTTTCTGTTTGATAGGGTAGAAGGATGGTTTGATGCTCAACTTGTGTGAGATGATTTCAGGGGAGATACCTGGCATGTCTGCATATGACCAGGCAAAGACCGCAGCGTTGTCACGTAGGAACTGAGTGAGCTCCGCCGCCAGCTCTGGGTCCAACTGGGCGCCTATGCAGACCGTCCACTCAGGGTGTTCGTCCGAGATGCTGACAACCCTCAGTGATGTTTCTGGGCTGACCGGCTCCTTCCTTAAGTACTTCTTTTCGTCCTCCCTGGGGTCCTCAAAAATGTTTGGTGGCGGTGCCTGACTGCCTACCGCCAGGATCTCGTGGCGGCGGGTTGATTGTGCTATGGTAGTAGAATAACACTCGCGTACCAATTGTTGACTTCCCCTGACACATCCTATGCCGCTGGGTGTGGGGAACTTCATGAGCAGCATGTACCCGGCGATGATGCACTTGAGTTTGTTGAGCGCTGGCCGACCAATGATGGCGTTGTATGAACTGAAACAATCGACAACTATGAACTCCGTATGTATTTCAGCCATACATGGACTAGTACCAATAACTAGCCGCTTATAGTCGGAGCCCAGCGGTTGCGTGACGTCACCGGAGAAGCTGAGCAGTGGTTCATGATCTTGGAGCAATTTTCTGTTCCGCTTAAGGTTGTTGTAACAACCACTGAATATAACGTTGACAGCGGAGCCGCTATCAACCAGGATTCTTCCCACCGACATTTTGCCGAGAATAGCGTCGATCAAGAAAGGATCGTCGTGGGGCAGATGTACTCCGCGTTCCTCCTCCTCTGAGAAGGTAATCGGCTCCCAACCAGACCTTGGGAGTTTGGTGGATCGCTCGTAGCGGATGTTGCAGACTTCCCTTGGGTGATTAGCTCCCGCATAACGCTTTCTAGCTCTGTGAGACATGCTGGTGATTGGAGCTCCTTCGTCAATTGTGTTGATGCGGCCCATGGGCTCAATATCAGCGATCACCGGTGGCGGTTGGCGCACCCTGAACTGCTCAAGCTTGCCGTCACGGTACAAGGTCTCAATGGCTGTTTTGAGGGCGTTGCAGCTGTTGGTATTGTGACCGCTGTCCTCGTGGTATTTGCACCACCTGCCCGTGTTTCTCGGCTTTCCTGTTTTTGGGTATTTTCCCGGGGGCGGCGGTGGGATCTGATCCTTGCACTGATTGTATATTTCTTCATGCATGCGAAGTCGTGAGGACTATAAATACTGCATACCGCTGGGAAGACTCCGTATGTTTGTTGTGGTTTTCCCCATGGGATGGGGGTTTCCCTTGTAGTGCTGGTCCTTTTGCCGCTTGTTTTGGTACTGACCCTGCTGCCACTCCCTCTTCTTGTCAGTTGGCGGTGTGGAGGTTTTATTAGCGGTCCCCTGCTGACTGGAGGAGGGTTGTGTCGACTTTGCCAACGCCGCTGGTGGCGGTGGGGTCTCTCCGTATGTGATGAATTCTGCCTGGGCATGAATGACCGCCTCACTCATGAGGTGGTCGTATACCGCATTTGGATGATTGTAGTTGAGGTGATAGAGAAATGGCCCCTTGAGGAGTCCCTGCTTAAAAGCCGCCGAAGCCATTGTTTTATCAAGATCACAACACTGAGATGCCGCCGCTCGCCACCTTGTGACTAATGCCTTTAGTGTCTCCTTCGTACCCTGCTTGACGTTGAACAGTTGGCTTGTGTTGTCGTGCCCGGCGGACAGTAGGATGAACCGAGAAAGGAAAGCGTGCGATAATGCCTGGAATGAGTCAATGGATCCCGGCAGGCATTCGAAGAACCAATTCATTGCCTCATTGTCTAGCGTTTCACTGAACAAGTGGCACAGGGTGGCGTCATCGAATCCCTTGTTGTTGGTGACTTTCTTAAAGGTGTCTATATGGACGAAGGGATCAATCTTACCGCTGTAATGTTACATTTTAGGGGTCTTTGCATACGCCGGTCTGACTGCCAGCAAAATTGCAGCGGTAAATGGTCTTGGCCTGGACGTGAAAAGTGGATTTGAAGCTGGTGTCGGGGTGCCTGATTCCGCCCGGATTAACCTTTGCTCCAGCTGCTGCATCCTTTCCAGTATTTGAGCGGTTGCGTCGCCGGCGGGGTCTAGCTAGGTACTCCGCTGAACTGATCCTCGCCTAGGAGCGGGTGGGTTTCCCTCTGTTCTTGCCCGGGGTCTCGAGCGGTGGGTGTGTAGTGATGATTCTGCCTCCTATTCCATCATTAGCTGGGGTACAGGGGGTGGTCCCATTCCCGCTAGCTCTGGTGGGTGCAGCGGGACCTGAAGATGCACGATTGGTGCTGATATCAATGCTCCGGTACCAGGTCGGCTGTGCTTGGTGCTTCGTGACTGCTCGCTTCGCGCCGGGTTGGCGGTGGCCTCCAGCGTTTTCTTTAACTCATCAAAGCGGGACACAAGCGTGGCCACCTGCCCTTGGGCCTCGGCCTTTTCCTTGCGTTCTTGTTCACGCTCCCTGTTCGCTTTGTGAAGATCCGCCAGTGCCAGCTCATATAGAGAGGCGAGGTCTTGGCCTGGCGGGCGGCTGCTACTTGGGTTTGTCTCACCTCCGAGGTTGACCGGGGTGGTGAATAACGCACGGTCGATGCCTACTGCGGGGTTGGTGGGTTGGGGAATGGCGGATTGATCTGCCTGCTCTTCAGCGTTTCCCCCGCTGTCGTTAGTCATGGTGATTGTGGCGGGATGACCTTTTATTCAAGGGTTCCCACAGACGGCGCCAATGTTAATGCTCAAGTCCGGCGGTAGCCGATTCCTTGCTTAATGCGGGTCCGGTGAGCAGACCGTTACTCCTAGGATCAGGTGATTCCTGTTTACTGCAACACGATAGACAGGGCGTCAGAGGGAGACCGCGTTGGGCGGTCTTCACTTCTCCGATGCCTAAGTCAGTCACTGTATATGCGCAGCATAACAATAAATTAGTAGTAATTGCGTAATTAATGAGGAGAGAGGAGATAACCTTTTATAGTTGAGGAAGAGGTTGATCTTCTTCTTGTTTCCGATGTGGGAGTGATGTGCTTCGATTCCCAGCGTCTGGAGCTTCTGATGCTATCTTGACGCGGAGCGTGGCGGCGCGTCAGCGGTGATCTGGGGGCGGTCCAGTGCTCTAGCGGTAGCCTGCCTGGCCGTGCCTTCGTAGGTCATCCCCTTGGTGGGAGTCGGTACCTCTGGCGGTATAATGAGCGTGGCTCATTATAGCTAATTATGCTTGTTCTGGCACATGTAGGTACAGGGGGGCAGCATTCATGGATCGCGATATGAAGCAATTCATAGCTGACTTGGGTATCTAGTTCATTCATTCCACCCCTTACTATGCCCAATCCAACGGCCAAGCTGAGGCCAGTAACAAAATTGCCATCACGTTATTGAAGAAGATGCTTGTTGAGAATCCGTGCCACTGGCACGAGACGCTATATGAGACTCTCTAGGCTTATCGTACTTCCAAGCGTAGCCCCACCACTATGACACCCTACGCCTTGATGTTTGGTCATGATGCGGTTTTGCCTTTGGAAATCAACGTTCAATCATTACGGGTCCAAGACCAGCATCATTTGATTAGCGAAGACTATGTCTAGGCCATGTGGCAAGAGCATGAAGACTTGAGTGAGCAGCACTTGGCGGCCTTGGATAATTTGGTGATGGAAAAACAGCTCGTCGCTCGCGCCTACGACAAGCGTATGCTGGGTCACAACTACAAGGAAGGTGATCTTGTTTGGAAGGTGGTACTTCCCCTGGGTGAGAAGTTAACCAGCCGCTGCAAATGGACGCCGCACTGGGAAAGACCCTTTGTGATTCATCGAATTTTGGACAGAGGGGCTTTTCACTCAAAGATTTGGACGGAGATATTCACCGCAACCCTATCAACAAGCGATTCTTAAAGAAGTATTACCCCAGTGTGTGGGAGTTTTAAGACCCACCAGTTACACTAGTCTCTACGATTGGAGGGCAAACATAGTCTTCCTTTGTTCACCTCCTCCTCTACCTCTGGGCCTCCTCAGTGGCCCCACTCCAATGTACCCGCTTCACCTAGCAAGACTAGGGGGCAACACTCTACGTATAAGAAGCTTGGTTTTCGCGACCAAAATTTTCGCGGCCGAAGCTACAATTAAAACCGAAATTATCAAAATATGGATAAGTATTACAGGGCCTACACCTGAGGCTTTATTAAATATTTCAAGGAATGGAAAATATCAAAGTATCATTATATTCATAAAGTGGTTTTGCGGCCAAAAGAAATACAGTACATTTGTAAAAATTACATTTGCAGAGTTACAAAGCCTGAAGTGGCTAAAATACAAGCAATGGGATCTTTTGAATCTATCTTCATCTCCAAGGGGTGCAGGCAGCGAAGGAACTCAACATCGGCTTGAGTCCTCACTGAACTCTTCTTTCAACTCCATTGGTAAGACGTGAAGTGTGGGAACCTTGTAACCCACTTCCATTCCTTCCAAGAGTCCATCCTTCATCATCCCTCCAAGATTCTGTCATGGAAGAGAGAGCATGGGAAAGGGGTGACCGCCAAAGCCCCCTTCCATTTGGAGGACACAGTTCGGGCCGCATCTAGAAAGAAGGGCCCGAGGAAGAATGTAAGGCCTTAGGTGGCCTCCCACCCTTCCTCGGTTTGCTCCGCGCAAGGGAACCTGGGGAAAGGGACTCCTCAGAATGTGGTATCCCGCACTAGGAGCTCCGCGTGTTCTTCAATCTATCTGAAGTTTAGGAATTCCATCTAGAATTCTTGAGGCCAAAGACATGCGGCTGGCCTGAGATTAAGCCATAAGGCTTACCCCGGACCTGAGATTTCGCCATAAAGCTTAAGACCTAGAGGCTAGAGGTGATATTGTGAGGGGAAGATTTCAGAAGAAGGAAGAGAAGCAGGGCTTGCAGGGCTATTTCTGGGTGAGCCATAATTCTGACCTTCACCTTCCCAAGTACAGATATTTATAGGGCAAATTCAAGTGGCCCCAGCCCTTTGATGGACAGTTGGATTTGATCCAACGCCATCAATAGAATTAAATGCTATGATCTTAGAAATGAAGGAAAATTGAAGACGCTTGGGTAACGGAACGATCTTCAACGAGGTAACTGCTCATTTTCGAGATTATCTTTTTGGAACTGTTTTAATTTGCAATTAAGGCAAAGTTGAACGCTCTGTTGCCTACAAAATTAAAAGATGTATTTGGGCCAGTAAAGTGGGCTAAATAACTAAATAATATTAATAATATTCATATTACAAAAGCAATGGGCCTAGTACTAGAGGCCTAAAGCCCCCGGCCCGCATAAGTCAAGCGGAGAAAATCTTCGTCCATACGAAAGTCAGGGTCAGCGGCGGCTTGTTTGGCTTGTTAGGCTGCTCCGTGAGCCTGGGCCAAGTTTTGAGATAGCACCTCGGAAGTCACCAAAGGCTGCTCCATTTGAGCTTCCGGATGGACAATCCCGGCCCTCATAGCAGTTAGTTGGGCTTGAAGGTCTTGGATCTGGGACTGAAGATGATTCTTCGCGAGTGTCATCTCCCTAATATAAGAGGCCCGCTCACCTAGGAAATCTCGCAGGGCATCCATCTATTGAGCAAGGGCCCGATAATGTGTTTGGGCTTGTCTGGCTTGCGCCATCGCGGCCATTTTCGCGTTGAGCCACTTAGGGAGATCCTCCAACAGTTTGTTGACATCAAGGAACTTAGCTTCGGTGATGGCTGCCTCGCGGCGAAGTACTCTAAGATACTCTAAAGCGCTCGTGGATGCACTGGGTGTTAGTGTGTCAGGACCCAGGAGCCGATGAAAGCCTTCCCTGGCATCATCCACAACTCCAGAATGAGTTACTTCAAGCACCCGGGCTAGCCGTCCTAGCCTGGAAGGCTCAGCGGGAGGTGCTTGCGGTGGAACAGGAGTAGCAACAACTGGAGCCTCAAAAGGTTCTGCTATAAGAGCCCCCTCCGGCGCAGGCTGAGGGATCACTTCCTCCTCTGCTTCAAGCACTTGGGGGGCAGGTTCGCGATCAACTGCGTCCACAACATCTGGTTCAGCAGGATTCCCACCAGTAGTCTCCTCGGCCATAATTACCACTTCCTCGGTGCGGGCAGAGCTCTGATCCTAAATGGGGATGTCAGAGTGTCAAGAAAAGTCAAAATAAAATAAACTAGAGCAAGAGTCGCTTTGAGAGGAAGTGCCTCTTCAATATGTTGCTCTTGGAGGGTGTTAGAAGCCTTTTGAGCTATTACTGGAGGAACTGAGGTTTCCATTACCGCTTGTTCTAGATCACCCCCGACAGCATCCGGAACCGAATCAACCGTTGTTTGCTCCAGGATGTTGGTCTCGGTTAGTTCCTCGAGAGGGGTACCAGGAGGGGGTGTTCTCCTCTTGGCCTCAAGCGATCTATCATCCGATATATGAACAGGGACAAGTGTGGATCGCCTGCGGCATTGACTAGAAGCGGAGAGGTGGTCGAGTCTGGCATTTGGGCCTGCGAAGAGGATGCCTCACTGTCGGCGGTGAATGGGCCCTCCCCACTTTGCCTAGAAGGACCCATAGTCCGGTGACGAACCTGCAAAGTGAGAGGCGTTATATAAATATATACATATATAAATATATAAAAAAATAAAAAATAAACTGAAATACAACGATAGCTTCATTACTTATTTGAACCATGGAATACCAGTCGGTCCGCGATTAGTTCATCATCTTCCTAGGGGTCAGTCCGAGGGTCGGAGAGATTGCGTTTGTGGCAGGGCAGCAGTAACCTAATGGGATTAGTGAGGATCAGATTAGAGTTTAAGAGAAGTGTCTATGAAGCTTAGTTAAGAGGAGCTACTTACTTCCTGTGGGTCTTCATCATCAGAAGAATCTGTGGCTTCAGGTTCCGTTACCACAGCCTTTTGCTTTGCTGCCGGAGGAGCAGTGGTCGGTTGGCCACCGGGCAGTGACACCTCAAGATTTCTCCACTGAAATAATATATGAGTTAGGGAAGTAAAAGCAAAAGCAAAAGGAGTGAACTGATGAACACGCGAAAGAAAATTACTTCTTGCGTTGGTTCACGGATTATAATGCAGGCTTGAGCAAGATGCGGGGCTTACATGGGTCGCGGAGCCTGTACAGGTCGTGGAGGTTGTGCCTCGTCCTCAGGAAAGTGAACGAGCAATTCAGAATCGGTTTCGTAGGGGTACCTCAAATCTTGAAAGAGTGTAGGGCAGAGCTCGTCATCTCGTTGCTTCCAGCAGTTAACGGAGACTTGCGACCACCAGTGGTCATAGTCCTCAGCGACTCCGTCAACAGGGATGATAGTTGGCCCAGTTAGGAAGATTGACCAAGGAGAGCATGCTTTAGGCTGGTGGAGGCCCAGTTGCGGGGCCTATTCTGCGCCGGAAGGTGTTGTAGTTCCAAGCATCATAGAGAGGAAAAGGCACTAACTGGGCTAGCCCTAGTTGGCGAGCGAAGTGATTAGGAGCATAGAGTGCGAGCTTGATAGCTAAGTAGGAGATCACACGATGAAAGGCCAAGCGCGCGCGATCGTTATATTTGGGGTCCCCAAGAAAGAACCCTTTTTGGAGGGGAGGCAGAAATTTTCTACCAACAACCAAGTTTGAATCTGGCATCTCGTCCAGAAGGTACAAATATGAAAAACATTCAGAATATGGTGGAGAGGTGTACCTTGCCCCGAGGTAGAGCCATTGGCCTAAAAGGGCGTCAGCCGATGGGAACTCTGGGATGTCTTGCCGACGAAAGTGAGGGAAATAGATTTGTACCCAGAAATCTAAGATCCAGAAAGGGCCAGAAATGTTGACTTCAAAGAGGTGCATAGTGGCTTGATAAAGAGTGTGATATAGCGCTCCTAGTACAGATTGTCTGAGGCCTACACAACAACCGTTGTAGAGGGTCCTGGCCAGAGCAGTCCAGGGACCAGTGGGCTTGTTAGAAGAGGTGCATAAAATGAATTTGCAGAGCTAGTATTCCAAGAAGGGGATGCCACCGGTCGCATCGTGCTCCTTGCAATAGTGGGTCAGCCATCGAGGGTAGGAGCTGTGGGTGCCGTGGCCAGTCTGAACCATGTGCGTTGGCCATGCACATAGGGTTTGTCGTCGATGGGTAGCCCTATGATGGTGAGAATATCCAGTAATGTGATGCTCATCTGACCGAACCGGAAATCAAAAGTATTGTTGGTAATGTTCCAGAAACAAAGAATAGCGGCCAGCAGCGAGCGATTGCCGCCGTTGGGAAGTCGGAAACAGCGATCGATGGTGTGGGTAATACCCGCCGTGTCCCAGCGAGCTAGATCCCTTACTCTAACTTCATGATACCAGGCGAGTTCTGTTATGCTAGCTGTAGGCCAGAACCCTATCTTCGCCTTGTATTGGCATGCACCCTAGCTGTTGAAATCTCCAGGGGTCCTACGGAGGACTGGAATAGGTCAGCGAATGGGTAAGCCATACATGATGATAGTGTCTTCTGGAATGGAATCTCGTGGGGTAGGACCCAATCCGGCTTGGGAGTTTGGAAAACTGAGAAGTAGAGGCAACTGGAAAGTGGTGTGGGCAAAGCAGCGGGCGCCAATACCGGTTCGCCAGGCATGGGGGCCTCCTCGGTGATTTCTTCCTCTTGATCGATAATGATTTTCTTGGGTGGAGCCATTTCTGGGTGTCTCTGAAGAAGGTAGTGTGGAATAGGAGTGGTTTCTGGGTTTAGAGATTGGAAGAGTTTCTGATGTGATAGAACTGAAGTGGCAACAAGATTTAAATAAGGGATTTTGTGAGGGAAACGATGTAACGAAAAGACGTTTAGCAATTGAATAGATGCAAACCCACATTAATGGCCTCATTTCTATCATAAGTCGTGTCGCTTAAGTCTTCTTCGATTAGTTACAGTTTCAAGGGCCTGATCTAGAGGCCTGGGGGGCAATGTTTGAGTCCAAAAGTATTTTTGGCAAGATCCCTTGAGGGGGTTTAGCGTGGCGGACCGATACTTGCGGCCCAAAACTAAGTCTACTTGGGTTTGGGTTCTAGCTTCACCCATTCCGAGACCCATAAGGAAACTGAGCCCTTATTGGAATCAAGTAGCGGAGATTGAATAGGAAACTTCAATCAATAATTCTTCTATGTCAAGGAACAGTCGAAACCCTAAGGTATAAATACCAAGTTTCAAGGACGAAAAAAGACACATCTCAATCAATCAATCTCAACGATTATCAAAGTCACTCTGGAGCAAACCTATCTTCAACCTAGTTGAAGACCAACGAAGCAAGGGTAACGCCCTCGCAACCCAGCGAAGCCTGTGCTTTCTCCTACTTCCCAGTGATTGCTCTGTTTAGTCTATAGCACTAAGTATCGACTCGGTGACGCAAGAGATCATAACACAAGCCCTTACCTGTAAGGCAAGAAGTCATTTTCCATAAGGCATAGAAAAGAACCTTGTGACAAGGTTGGTGATCTCCTCATCCATAGTGTTTGAGAAGAAGTCAGGTCAAGGGACTCCCCGACGACTGCACCCCACGGTGCTGGCACGCCTGCGCACTCAAAAGAGACTGTTTGCACGCCAGACTGGTTTTGGAGCGAAACAGGGTGGTGCACCATATATGGAATAGCGGGAGCAAAGATACACCTGTGTTTTCAACTTGTATAAAGGCATAGCCTGCTCAATCTCCGGGAGTTTCTCCGCCATATAAGCAGACTTGTCTTCTTGAAACTTTTCCTCTTTTTCATCTTGCTCTTTAAAGGAATTCTTCAGAACCTGCAGAGTGTCTTGAAGAGATTGCCTCTTAGCATCATATTCTAATCGCCTATTTTGAACTCGCTGTTCATCTGCTATGATGTCAAATTTCGTAGTTTTCAAGGCTTCTAGTTCGTTGGAAGATCTTGCGAGTTGAGACTCAAAAGTCACCTTGGATTTCATACACTCCTCGAGTTCAATATCCATGGTAGTATTCTGCTCAAGGATCCCAGTAGTAGCTAATGTCTGATCCGCCCGCTCCAGCATCTTCTCAATAATAGTCTTAAATGCTTTAAGTTGGAACTTTCCAGCTTTCAGGGGTTTAATTGTAGGGTGGAGCATATAAAGGCTTGATGTGATGTTCGGAACATAGGTTAACAATTCCTTTGGTGTTTGACTAGAAGAAACTTTATCATAAATGTCCACAACCTGAGCAATGAGGTAATCATTCTTGATAGATGGCAATTCTGAACCAAGCAAGTTAGATATCGAACTCTCTAGGTTTGACAATTTCGGGAAAGCTTGGTTTGAAGATGTTTCACTCAAATAAATAGTTGGCACAACTGGTTCATTCTCAATGACTTGATCTTGAGCTTCCATTCTCAAAGGACTGTGAATATTCAACCCTTGCTCACCCTTTGAAGAGGACTTCACTTGGACAACAAGATTCTCTTCAACCGCCTTTTTTATCCTAGCTCATTTGTGACCTCCATGATGATTAGTGGGATGGGCCCTGCTAGCTTTAGAATGAGAAGCTCCACCACGATACTTTTAGGGAGCCTTTCCGAAAGACTTTTTAAGGGACTTTTCGGAGACCTTAATTTCTCCTTTCAAACAAGGAGAAACTTCTCTAAAATTCTGCACCAAAGAAAACATGTTGCGGCTCTTCAAGAGGGCATTGGTTCAAAGTCTTGAAAGTTTTAGACAATGACAGCTCCAAGTAAGGAGTACAAGCTCTCAGCCACCATCTGCAGTACCACAACGTACACTGCTCATAATGAGAAGAATGTGGGATAAAGAAATGAGATGTAGTGTTCTTCCTATATAGGACAATTTGTGCCCTCAATAGGTCCTCGATACCACATTGCTGCTTTTTGAAAACACCAAAGGATAGTTTGTTGGAAGGAACACTTTGTTCAAGACTGAATTGACGAGCAAACCTGTTTGGATAATAGGGTTCAAGGAAAAGATCCCAACTAGCACAAGAAACACTGAAAAACGCATGCAGATCACGATCTCAAATAACATATCAGGCAATTTGTTGTCATGAAGCAAAAAAGGGTCTTTGTCACCAGCAACAGTAATAGGATGATGAATGACTGATTTGTTGGTCCTAAAAATCATACGAGCCCTTAGTAATACTTAAAGTTCTGCCTTGAACGCTTGCATACCAAGCCAGATGAGGATATCATGTTATAAACTCTTTATCAGAAAGTGACATGTACAAATAAGGAAAATACTTTCCAAGCCAACCAATGACATAATGAATGAGAAAACGAGAATTAGAAGAGTCGGGTTTGTAGGATGAGTACCCATATCACCAAGACAATGATAGACATAACCCAATAATGTACGTGCAAGAGACACCCTGACGCCTTGTGCCATCAAATAGGCCATATAAAAAGTCTCAAGCCTTACCTTCTTACTCTTGAAGGAGAGAATGAATCTACTAAGCCATAATGCCAAGAATGTAGCTAATTTTCCCTAATTTGAAATCTTTAGATCAAGCTTCAGAGCTCTCAGTTTCGGAACAGTGTAATTTTTACAATCACTATAGGCCCCGTAAATTATGTTCCCACAATAGAAATGCTCCCACCATCACCAATAAATGTATTTGCTTTTATAAGTAGCGCACAGATGGGTGTAGATCCTCAAAAGCTCTGCAACTGTGGAATGATATGATTCAACCTTCACCAAATCTTTGTTTAGAGGGACAAATTCTTCATATGGTTCACCTGAGATTGGCAATCCCCCAATGACATGAAAAGATATGCTCATTTCCCTGTCTGCATGGTGAAAAGTGTTGGTCAAAGGCCCCTATAACTCAGAAAATGCTCTCCACACATTGTAGCAATATCTATATGGATAACGAGAAACTACCACTACACCCAAAATACCGGCTTTGTATAGAGTTTCTCCAAAGTTGGTTAAGGAAATTTTTGTCCATTCTAAAATGCCAAGCTCAAATACAGGCTTGACCTCGAAAACAGAACTCTTCACCCCAGTCCTTCTTACATATCAGCATTCTATGAAGGACAAGGTAAAAATCTTCTCCAACTGGTAACTCGCAGTCACCTTCCTCATCATTGTTCACCTTCATCAATGTGTGAGTATCAAACCGAGCACTATAACATTGGACATTCTTTATGACATAGTCTTCAGCATGAGGATCAAATCTATAAGTTAGAAATATCAAGCCTCGCACGTTCAAAGTCCTATCACGCACGATGCTTGGGGACAACTATTGAGATAAAAAATAAAAAATGAATTGGCCAGTGCTAATCATAAGCTTTTATATAGTTGTTGTGAGATAAATATGAAAAGAAGAAATGCATTCAATGACGCATATTTGATAAGCTTGTAAAAGTTATTAGCTTTGACCAAATTCAAACTACAAGCAAAAGAGATATAATATTCAAAGTTTGTTAGCTTTGAAAAATTCAAATATGAAGCGGGGGATTCACTGCTAACATCATTTTATTGTTTTAAATGTTCTAGAGTAGAACCTAGGGAAATCCAATGATCGAATTTCCGTAAATCGACAACAGAAACTCCGAACTTTGGAAATTTCCAATTGATATCTAACTTCATAAGTTCTACACACTAAATTCAACCCAACTAACTAAATTAGCAGGCCAGTAGCGACCCCACGGGTCAATAAGTGAACCCTTGATTTGGGTAGCAAAACCTATGCCAAAATCTTCTTTTCAACATCCCCAACAACTTTCAGAACTATAACAAAGTGCACTTCGAAGCCAAAAGTCCGGAAGTTACCTCGAAAAAGAAAAGGGGCCGAAATCATCCAAGCTTTGATTCTCCTTGCTCGATTCAAATCAGTCCAAACCACTTGGAGGGTTTTCTAAGAGCCTTAAGAGCTTCAAAACTCATGTGGTATCACCGAAATTGGTGGCTGGAAATGTGGGTTCTGACTAGGTCAAGAATTTAGGTCAGCCGAGATTTTCTTAGCTTGAATCTCCTTCCATGCTCCAAATCGATTGAAGCAGCCACCACAAAGATGAAGAGGAGGTCGACACGGTTCATATGGGACTGGTCAAGTTTCTAGGTCGGGTGGGGTAAAGTCATTGCGAGAGAAAAATGAGAGTAGGATTTGGGTAACTTTCTAGAAATGACAACTTACCCAAAGTGAATTTTCTACTTATAATTAGATTTTTGAGACAGTAACTTTTGTTTTTTAGACCATATCTTTTTTATACGAACTCCGATTTAAGCGTGTCACGTGTCGATGGACTTGGTTTATCGTCCTGTATGACTCTCAAGAAAAAATTTATCTAAATTGTTATCCTATAAAAATTCCCCTCTTCAGGCCTTCTAATCGTTAAAACTAAAATCGAGGAAAATAAAACTGAAAGTAAATGATTTGAATACAATATGGAGGAAAACAAGATACGAGGTGTATCAAATAAAGACCAAAATAACAAAACAAATAGAAACTTAAAATCCTAATAGGCCTAGAACAACCGAGCAAACCTTAACCATTGAGGCCAAAACAAATAGCTTAATGAGAAGGGTGATAGGTCCAAGCAATCTTGGCCCAAGTAGAAGGAAGATCGGCGCAAGCCAACCTACCCTCCACTTCATCCTGCTCCCCTACAATGCAGCTGTAGTCACCGCCGACCAACTTGCTGTTGTCGCCATAGCACCAGCAATCCGGCAACACTCCACAGTCATCTCCACCAGATCCCATGCCTCGAAATCTATCCTAGATAGTAGCAACCGGCATAGTGAAAATGTACCGTCATCCAACCAAAACCCAAGCTTCACCACATCTGTACAAAACTACCAAACCCGATTTCAATTCCTAAAACCATATCCTGCCATAAACCAAATGATCCTCAATGGATCTAAATGCAGAATAAAGCACCACCAATGCCTTACCAAAGCGAGACAAAAAAAGAAGAAGAAGAACAATTAGGGAAACACGATGGAGAAAAACATCCCCCGCCTCCGCTGCCCATAGTCTGACTAAAGAATGAAGGGAACGCCGTCCCACCCTCATGGTCGTAGGTTCACTGCTACAGGTGGTTTGGAAGAAGATTTTGTCAAAGATGGCTGCCGTTGAGCAAACCCTAGTGAAGCTAGGTCAGAGAGAGAAATCTTTTATGACAAATGAAGTAGTTACTAAGAGTTAAGTAGATAGATGCTGAAATGAATGAATATTTTGGAAAAATTGTACACTCTTGAAAAATTATGTCGGAAAAAAAAAAAAAAAAAAAAAAACCATGGAGACAGGTATTTATAACTTAAATTTGTTATAACAATCGCCAATTTCAAACGTCATCATAGATGCAATTAAGGTATTCGATAGAGCACTAAAGTTCAAGGTAGACATGTAAGTCTCACCTCATGCTTTGCAATCTTTTATTAAGGTCATATGTACACCAATCACCCGCATCCATTTCTCACAAACTATTGGTAAAATAATTTTTTATCGTTATTTGATAATGATTTTTGAACGTTAACTTTTTACATTAGTTATTACATAGATGTGATTTCTTGGTTTAGTCACTGATGATTATAGGTTTTAAATTACTAGAACATACATAAACCACGTGTGCTCTTTTTAAATGTTACTTTCTTATTAAAAGCGAAAGATAATTAGACTCATTACTCTTTTTTTTTTTTTTAAGGGGTTTGGAACCCAGCCTAGCTAGGAGACTCAGCCCCACGCCCGGTTCCATTTATAATAGTAGTAAAATTTTGCATCATTACTTATTGAAATAGAGCAGAAGCTTTTATGTTGGTAATTTGTATGATTCGTAACTGCGCTTATGTTTCTCCTATATAAATACATGCATTATCACATGCAAATAAACTCCAACAAACAGAGTTCATTACCTGAAAACACATTCCAGAGTAAACACAACATTTCAAGCATTATGGCCGAACCATGTAGGTACTATCTTTTGGTGATTTTTCTCTTGGGGGTGACATTAAATGCATCTTCAACCCCAACTCCAAAGGCACTAGCGAATGTCAAAGAGTGTGAAAGACTGTTCACCAATAAGTGTGGGGTCGAGTTAGAAAACAATATTTTCAATGATAGGTTTTATAGTTTGTTGTCGTGATCTTGTAAAGTTGGGCAAACTTTGTCACTATATTCTTCTATACACATCCCTTGCAACACGACATCCTAGTGACAACAAAGCCAAAGCCTTGGCAATGGGCAAAAAGATTTGGAAAGGTTGCGTCTCCATTGACTATTCAGACACACACAAGACCAACAATGTAAAGGAATGTCTAGAAAAGTTCAACCCTAAGTGCGAAGAGGAAATAGAGAACAGTATATACCAAGGTGCGAGCGATGCTTGCTGTCATGATCTTATCTTATGGGAAATCTTGCCATGATATCATCACAGAGCAAAATCACGGTGTACGTCATCCTAGTAACAACAAAGCTCAGGTTTTGGTAAGTAGCGGACAAGTTTGGAATAGATGTGCGTGATTTCACGTTCACCTGCTTCTTCTCCATCAAATTAGGAAAATTTAAAAATTAAATTGGTTACTAGACATGATATGATATAAAATACACGATATGTTTTATTATTATGACAATTTTTACTCTCCATTTAGAAAGTGGCTCTACTGTTTGTGTTAATTATTACTCTTTTCCTTTTTGAAGAGTATAGTAAAAATACTAGTAATCGCCTAATTTGCACATAGGTCTTGAACACCTATGTTTTAGTAATGTATTTTTTTTTTTTTTGGATAAATGGAGTTTGGAACCCAGTCAAGCTGGGAGGCTCATCCCCACGCTTATATTATTATTCATAAAGTTTTGCCGCATCGGGGGGGGGGGGGGGGGGGGGGGGGGGGACGGTAATACCTGTACCTCGAGCATGCATGGTTGCGTTACATAAATCCTCATAGAGGACATCCTGTAAGAAGTCAGGAGCCTCGACTAAAGAAAGATCCACAACACGATCTAAACTAGCATAGTGAGCTAACCTATGAGCAACACTATTTGCTTCACGATAAATGTGATGAATTCTGAAATAATCAAAACATTGCAAGTAATCTCTACAATCATCAAGAATTTGACTCACCTCAGAGTTGTCCTCCATATTATGATTTAGAGCGGCCACTAAGATAGCACAATCACTTTCCACTTCAACCTCTTTCCACCCCTGGCGAACAGCAAGCTGGAGTCCTGCTCTGCATGCTTCAGCTTCCCCATGAAGAACTGATCCCAGGTAGGGTATAGATCGTGACCAAGCTCCCTTAAAACTGCCCTTATCATCTCGTATGACAACCCCAATGCCACCACTCCCACTGTTTGCAGTAAAAGCTGCATCTAGATTGATCTTAAGCTGTCCTCGAGGTGGAAAAACCCATTTGGCAACGGTACCTCGATTCACCCTATGCGTATCTTTGACTGGGTGTAAGCGATGGTACTCTTCCATCATGCTCGATCAATGACCACGTTACTACATGCATGGGGTTAAAGCTTCCTCCGTTCCAAACCAACCTATTTCTCTCTGACCAAATAGCCCATAATAGAATAAAGAATATGTCCACCTGTTTTAGTAATGTTTCTTTGAGTGCCCATAAAATATCCAATGGAGGCAAAATTTGGCGGAGTTGTAATTCAATGTCTAAACTTTAGCTCGATTTAATTAATTAGTGTGTGTGCATGAATAAGCGGCAAGTCTTATTTCTCAAAACGTTGCATCTTTGAAATTTATTGGTTGCAGTAGCATATTAGGCGATCTTTATATATAGCACCTAAAGCTCCATGTCTAGAAGAAAAAATGATAATGATAACAGCAATTACAAAGAGTTAAGCAAATAGATGCCGAATTTAAAGAATATTTTGGTCAATATGTACACTCTTGATAAAAGTTTGTCCGAATTAGAGACTGGTATTTACAACTTTTCTAAATTTATTATAACAATTGCTAATTTCAAATATCGTGAGAGATGCAATTAAGACATTCGATAGAGTGCGCCTTAAAGTTCAAGGTAGACATGTAAGTCTCACCTCATGCTTTGTAGCCTTGTATTAATTAATACAGCCGTTTTTGTATCAGACAAATAAAAAAAAAAAACTTTCATTAAGGTGGTATCTACACCAATGATCCATATGCATTACTCACTAAATATTAGTGCAAATTTTTTTTTTTAATAATTATTTCATAATAATGAACAACATGGCAAGATGCTCTAATAAACAACGAGAGAGAGTATGCTAAAGATGCTTTAATGAACGATGGGTTAGCTACTTAGTTTTCATTGGTGGAGCAAAATTTTTAAACAAGTTGTCATATTTCCATTTTGTAGATATTTTAAATAATATTTCACTAATGGTAGCAAGCTATACTATTCAAATGTTATCCTAATCGCTTGCAATTAGATCACCCCCTCCTTAATATACCCAAGTCTTGCAAGGTTGCAAGGAAATTAGCATTTTGATTCTTTAATTTAAAGTAGAAAAGGCTGAATTTTGTACCAAAAAAATTAAAAAATTTAAGTTCAAAGCGATCAATCTATGCCACTGAAGACCACAAATTTCATTGTCTAGAAAATAAGGAGCAAAAATTTCAGAATTAAAATATGCAAATTATACCAATCATCATCATAGTTAGTAAAATACGAGACGTGTATAGTACGTGAAAAATACATACATGTGTTATTCGAACATTTCATCACATAGCGTTGAAAAGTTTGACAAAATATCTAATTAATTAATTAATTTTAAAATATTAGTTTATATTCAATTTTTTTCAATAATTTGTGTACAATACGGAAATAAAAGAAAAAATCATGTATAA
>BDJD01003830.1:224819-237058 GCA_002564525.1 Rosa multiflora
TTTAGTTTTGGCTAACAAAGCCTGTTCTATTAATATTAGTATATATATATATATATATATATTTATATATATGATCATTATAAACAGCATCATCAACCAAAACCTCAACCTCTTCTTTAAAAAAGAAAAAACCAAAGCTAACCGGGACTCGGGTCATGGGTCGGGCAGATTTTGAGCCGCGTTGAAACTGAAAGTCTAAAACCCTCCTCCTAGGCTCCTACCCAATTCCAAAACCCTCCTCGTTTTTACATTTCCTTTGGAGGATTGTGAGCACTTTTCAGTTCTTGGCCTCTTCCACACACACATATATTTCTTGAATCCTATCACTAACCAAATGCATTGCTTTTCAATTTCATTTTCTTTTATGTAGTTTGATTGAATGACATAAACAACAAGTAATTGAGTTCAGTTTCAGGTATGTTCAACTCCAATTTCACCCTTTCATTTCTCAATTCTGCCTCTGGGTTTCTCACTCTTCCCTTCCACCCATTTTTTGGTTTTCTTTACTTGGGTTCCTAACTATATCAATCCAAAGTCTTCAACTTTTATAGTAATTCTGTGAGGAAAAATCAACTAAAACTGAACCCAGTTTGATGAACTCATAGTTTGTC
This sequence comes from Rosa multiflora, assembly GCA_002564525.1. NCBI lineage: Eukaryota > Viridiplantae > Streptophyta > Magnoliopsida > Rosales > Rosaceae > Rosa > Rosa multiflora. The sequence continues at coordinate 225,431 of BDJD01003830.1, forward strand.
CATAGTTGAACCTGGCAAATAAAACAAAAAAGAAAACTTATAATTCATGTATGTACTGTAATCAAGGGAGCAAGGTTGAAACCCACATATTCTTTAGGATTTCCTTTTCGACTCTCTCCGAAATCGTATACAACAAGGCAGAAGGGGACCCGATTATCAGGCTCAGAAGGAGCAACGATGGTGATGTCTACGCCAACTGTACATGTGGGAGATACCATTGAGCTTGATGAAACTGAAGAGAAGATCTTCAAAAGGCTGCTTGGAACGCTTGACCATTATGGACTTAAGACTGAGCTTCGTGTCGCAGGTGGATGGGTCCGTGATAAGGTTTGTATTGGTGAATTGGTGGTTGAAGGGAAAAAAAAATTGATTTCCGGGGAAACAAAGAATTTGGCTTTGAACATTTTCTGTTTTGAATATGCAGCTTCTGGGAAAAGAGTGCAAGGACATTGACATTGCTTTGGAAGATATGATGGACAGCAAGTTTGTTGAGAAGGTGAGAGACTACTTGTTGTCTGTGGGGGAAGAGGTTCAAGGAATCGCTATCATTCCAGGGTAAGTGGCTTTGATATATGTATTGATGCATATTTAAGTCGTAAGTATGCTCCCATGACTTAATATCTTCTGTTATCTTGCAGTAATCCTGATCAATCAAAACATTTGGAAACGGCAAGGATGCGCATCTTAAATGTATGGGTTGATTTTGTGAACTTACGTTGTGAAGAGTACAGTGATGATAGCCGCATTCCCACTATGGTAAATTCTTGCTCTGGGATGTATGGATCTTCTAGAGTTTTGTTTGTTACTGATTTGAGCTTTAGGACATTAGTCACATTATCTTATTTGGAATAAGGGTAGAGAGTACACTGAAAATAGCCACATCCTCTTACTTTTGTCTAAGGAAGGATGGAACCAGATTTAGCTCTTAAAGTTCTGAGGTAGACAGTGTCTTTTGTGTGTATAAGCTCCAAAAGTATGGCACACCAGAACAGGATGCACTGAGAAGGGATCTAACTATTAACAGGTATATGTCTTCTCTAAGAATTTGCTGCAAATGAGATCAATATTTTAGATAGTGCTTGTTGATATGTATTCTGCAATTAATACACCTGCCTTTTCTCTACAGTAACCACACCTGTAATCTTATCTATACTTGATTGGAATAAATTGTGCTTTTAATGGTTGTTTCATTTCGTTGTACCGCTTATTTTACAATATCAATACCAAATCCATTGAAGATTGGACTAATAAAGGTTAGTTTCCTGTGTGTCTTTATTTTTCCAGATTTTCTTAACCTACAAATGGATCTGCCACTTTGGTTTCAAAATATCATTATCATTATTTTTATTTTTATTTTTGTTGATGAAGTTATTCATTTTTTCTGCTTTGCAGGAGTTGAAGATCTAAAATGTGGGAAAATTGCTACTCCTTTACCACCAAAGGATACATTTATGGAGGATCCGCTACGAGTTCTTCGAGCTATCCGTTTTGGTACTTGCCATCTTATCCTTGAAAATTCAGTTTTATTAGGCTACTTTATAAGAAATAAAAGTATAAGACAAATATATTCATCTCCTTAGTTTGCTTCCTTTTTATTCAGTTAGCAACACTTGAGTTTATAGTAAAGGACCAAAGGTTTTTTTTTTTTTTTTTTTTCCAGACAAATTTTAACAGATTCTCGCTTTTATACACACCTTTTAACATGTAACACTCATACCATACTTTGGTCATTTGGTTTAGGTGCAAGGTTCGGATTCATACTAGGTGAACAACTAAAGGAAGCTGCTGCCTGTGATGAAGTGAAAGCTGCTCTATCAGCTAAAATTAGCAGAGAGCGAATTGGAGCTGAAGTAAGTTCCTGTCTAGCATACCTTTCACTGATAGTTGTTCTGCAGTTTACTGGGAGTTTAATCTTCCAGAGGTACATAGGAACTATCTACTCATTATTTTCTTTCTTCTCCTTAATCAGATTGATCTGATGATCTCCGGAAACCAACCTGCCCAAGCTATGACCTATATATGTGACTTGAAGTTATTTTGGGTTGTCTTCAGTCTTCATCCACAGTGTGAGCCATCAGAAGGATGCGACAGGTATGATTACTTAAGAAAACAGCATTCAACAAGTATAGCTATGATATCATATATTTGTAGACATATTAGAAATATTAGTTCATAAGAATTGTTGCTTCAATGTATTTCCCGACTAGTGTTCTAGGACTATTATCAAAGCATCATTCTTGCTTCAACATATAAAATACATTCTAATTCTGCCTTTGCCTTCTTTGTCCCCTGCTTCTTTCTAAGGTATGATGCTATTGATTATTTTTCTTACCTAATCCAGCGATTGTGTTGCGTACTTGGATTGTACTTGCAATCTTATTCAATTAGTGGGGCACTCTACCTTCAATGTGAGTGATAGCCTGGTTTTAATACAATAATGTTCTTTTCTATCCCTTTAGCAGTTTTTTGTTATTTATTTATTTATTATCATCTTAAAGTAGTAGTTATTCAATGTTTATTTGTTAGTTTTTACAACTCTTCAAATTCTATTCCTGTGTTTTTGTTTTTCAGGACGAACAAAGAAGGCTCTCCTTTTATGCTGCAATGTTCCTTCCACTTAGGAAGACCATGTATAAAGATAGGAAAGCAAAAGATGTAAGGCTTTCTTCACCTCTTTTGAAAACAATATGTTGAGAATATATACATCGCACATGGGAAAAATGGGACCTTGCCTATGGGTTTATAAGGGTTTGGGCCACTCCATCCATTGCCAATTGGTTTTGGATGTGAACCCCTGATTACTTTATCTTGGTATCAAAGCGGGTTACCCACGTGTGCACGCCTAACGGCCACACGGGCTCCACGTCACCCAAAAGTTGTCCACGTGTATGGCTTGAAAATTCGCCACACGTGCGGGGGCGTGTTGAGAATATATACATCCCACATGGGAAAAATGGGACCTTGCCTATGGGTTTATAAGGGTTTGGGCCACTCCATCCATTGCCAATTGGTTTTGGATGTGAACCCCTGATTACTTTATCTTGGTATCAAAGCGGGTTACCCACGTGTGCACGCCTAACGGCCACACGGGCTCCACGTCACCCAAAAGTTGTCCACGTGTATGGCTTGAAAATTCGCCACACGTGCGGGGGCGTGTTGAGAATATATACATCCCACATGGGAAAAATGGGACCTTGCCTATGGGTTTATAAGGGTTTGGGCCACTCCATCCATTGCCAATTGGTTTTGGATGTGAACCCCTGATTACTTTATCTTGGTATCAAAGCGGGTTACCCACGTGTGCACGCCTAACGGCCACACGGGCTCCACGTCACCCAAAAGTTGTCCACGTGTATGGCTTGAAAATTCGCCACACGTGCGGGGGCGTGTTGAGAATATATACATCCCACATGGGAAAAATGGGACCTTGCCTATGGGTTTATAAGGGTTTGGGCCACTCCATCCATTGCCAATTGGTTTTGGATGTGAACCCCAGATTACTTTATCAATTATAAGTAGGTAAGATTTTATACACATGTAGGTATTATGTGAATGGTTGATATCAAGCTTTTATTTTAGCACGTCCTTTACTTTTTTTTTTGAACAATGTGTATTTTAGCATTTAACTTCTGTTCTTTCTCTATAGGTTCCTGTCGTGAATTATATTTTCAGAGACTCCCTTAAACAAAGAGTCAGTGATGCTGAAACTGTGAGTTTGAGTTTGTTTCTCTGCCTGATTAATATACTTTGCGGACATGCTAAGCTTTTGTGATAGTTATAGCATTACTTCTTGAATGCGCAATTATTATACATGTCGTCACTAAATTATGTTTGTAACAGGTTATTAATTTACACAATGCATTGGAGAAGTTTTTGTCTTTGCTTCCTCACTTTGTACCAAATGGGGATGTAAAACTCACCGAAGTTGATTTGGGAAGAGAATATGTTGATGTCCCTCTTACATCAAAAGAATCAAAACTCCAAGTGTTAACAGGTATAAGTTCCTCAGTCATAACTGTTTTGCTGAGCCAAGTTTTCAGTATTGCAAACTTTTGGAATCCATAATATGCAAAGAGACATGCCTTTTACTAATCTGAATTGAGCAGTGATAATCCCATTAGTGCATTTGTCATAGTTAGAAGCTCCATATCTGCATCAAAGTCCCTGACTGATATCATCACATATGTTTGTTATGATTACTGTCATTAACATCCTTGCTATAGTTCTTAAAGGAAAACCCTTGGACTTGTTATAAAAAAATAAAAAATAAAAGCCTTTTCATTATATCAAAATCCAAGAATGATATCATCATGTATAGTTGATTTGGTTACATTGTCAGTATCCACAGTATAGTAAATAAAGGAAAACTTTTGGATTAGTCATCTAGGAAAATAAGTCTTCTGAGAATCAAAATCTACCACAACAGGTAGCAGTGTAGTCTGTGATAACTGATAAGTCACTCATTGTCTTAGTTTTGTTTCTCTGAATGGATATTATGTCCCTTAGTTTGGCATGCATCTTTGGTGGTGTATCATGATGTATCATTGGGAAATGCTTCAGGAGTTTAGAGTAGTATTCAATTAAAATCAAGCTTGCTGTTTTTTATTTTTATTTATTTATTTTTTCTGTGTATTGTATCTTCTAAATGACTCTTCCTGATTGGGTTATTGATTAACAGCGTTGTTTAGACCTCAACATGCAATTACCTTGAACTCTTTTTTTGAGCCACTGAACTTCTTATTGTCAACCTTGCACTTTCAACTGTCCAGGGTTTCTTTTATGAGAAATTAAAGATTTTTGGTGAGTTGCTTTGCTGATGTCTACACTTTCATATCCCACCGATGTCTTAGACAAGAATCTCAAACCAGAAGATCCAAGAGCATTTTTTGTAGAAGCTGAAAGGGCCATAAATAATCTAGGTATCAACAGATTCTTTTAACCACATGTTTCAGATGATATACATGTGGTATTTGTTAGTTTCAGTTATAGAAGTTTGCTAGAATGTCTTATTATACTGGTGACTTAGATAACCTGAGACAGTGGGTTTTCTCATGTAGCAGCTTTGAGACGAGAAAATCATCCCATGTCTTTAGCTTTAAATGCTCTCTGTGTTCGTCTCTTTCTCACTCTCTGTGTACATGGATGGGTGAGTGTGGCTGTCCAGCCTATCCTGATTTTTGTCTTGGTGGAGCAGGTCTAGATAAATTCTGGGATGTAAAGCCATTACTTAATGGAAAGGAGATCATGGATGCTTTGCAGCTTAAATCTGGAGGACCACTTGTCAGTAAATGGGTAAGCTATTCTAATTTCAGCACACTGTAAAAGATTGCTGTAGGAGCTAAAACTTTAACATGCAAATGTAATCTTTTACTGGTAGCAAAGGAAGCTACTTGCATGGCAGCTTGCTCATCCTTTGGGGACTGCAGAGGAATGCCTCAAGTGGCTGAAGGAAACACACTCTTCAAGTACTGTTTATGTACATTATACAACTGATTATCTTCACCCATGTCCACAGGTAATTACGATCGAAATAAACGATAAATAATTGTCAGTATACTCCATCAATCAAAGTTCTTATTAAATGGAACTGACTGCATATGGAATTCTTTTAGGTATTAAAATACTCAGTTTTTGTCAGTTTTCGTCAGTTTTAGGTATTAAACGGAACTCTTAAAATACTAGTCAGTTTTCGTCTCTGTGTATTTGTCTGTGCCAAGACAAGCTAGCATCTATTGCAATGCTTAACAAAAGCGTGTCGGTTGTTTTAACATTTGTTGATAGGATTAATTAGTGAAATGTGAATCATTCACTTCTTTGAGTCAAGCATTTGCAATCCATAATGTGGTTAGGGTAGAGCACTACAATCATGAGTCATGTGAAGGGATGGCAAAACTCTACTTTTAGTAAAGCTCTGTTTGGCTGGGTTTGACCCGACTCAATATAAATTAGCTTAGGTATAGCTCTCCTTTATGGGGTATTAGTTTTACTACAAGTATCTAAGTCAACTCAAGAGGAACAAGCATTAGCAAAAATACCGCTCCCATCTGAATTGTTTTAAAAAGCATGGCCCTAGCTGCTCAGAATTCAACCTTCTGATAGAATTCACTATGGCTCTTAGTAGCCATAAGGAAAATTACTTCAATAGTTCTTTATGTTATATGTGCGTAGGAGAGACATCCTTGTGCTTCAAATGTATAAATATTGATGGCCCAAAATGATTTTCTCTTGGCAGAGTTGGTTCCAAAAGATAGTATGATGAATGCCAACAACAATTCCAAATCCCAACTAAGCCTGAAGCCTAGATGAATGCCACTACGCCTACTGAAATAGTTTTTCGATAAGTGTTTCTTGCTAGTTATAACCGTGTTTCATACTATCCTGTTAATTTTCTGCTTATCAGACAAGTCATTTATTTATACTAGTCTTGACACTGCTTGTTCTCAGTCATTTGTGTAGCAGTCTTGACTCTTGAATCTGATGGTAATGTTAATTATCACTATAATTTATATACTATTCTCTAGGAGACGAAGGTCTTGCAAGCCTTATCATGTTCTGTAGGGTTGGTATGATTGGGATCATTTGATTTCTGCATAAAAGACATTTTATCAGTTGGGTTCAGAACACTTTTGCATTCATACAGGTCTGATCAAATGCTTAACCAACACTTAATAAGCTTGTTTATCTCTAGATCAAATGCTAATCAACTAGATAACAAGCTTGAAAATTCTATTGAAGTTGGATTCTTGCACGCACTATGAATGTTTTAATTACTCAATTTTGCTTGATGTCTGGATATGATTTAATTACCTTTATCCTTCATTTTGTTACACCAAATGATCAAAACCAAAGGTCAATACTGGTGTGAGTGTGGGACTGCTCATTGTCTAATCCAAACACTGGACTCATATCAAGATATAATGCTATATATCTTCAAACACTGGACTCACACCAAGATATAATGCTATATATCTTCAAACACTGGACTCACACCAAGATATAATGCTATATATCTTCAAACACTGGACTCATATCAGACATTATTAAACTCAAATGATTTGTATAACATATAATTTTGATATCACTAACTAAAGTAGGGAAACTACCTAAAATACCACTTCAAAAGAATGTCCAGCAAAGGCACTCTAGAATGTGTGAATGTGCACTTCACCCGTATGAAAAAATAATGTCCAGCAAACATTCGTAACAGATTTGGAACATGATTCTTTTATTAAGGACAGTTTGAAGTGTGCACATTTCATACATTAGACTTTGAAAAAAAGTAGAAACATGCAATCGAGGGCAGCTCTTATGGAAGCAGCAAATTTGTCGCTGTGATTTCCAATTACATTTATATAATTTTTTTATTTTGCTTTACTTTTCTCGCATATATCTGTCCTTTTTTGTTTATTAGTGGATTTATTCATAATTTACGTATATTGCTGAGTTGTATTGATAAAGATTGGAAAACTCTGGTAGTATAGGATTGAAGATGTTGAAATATGTTATACGGGGCATGTTCTAGGGTTTCAGACTCAATGAAGATTGAAAACCAAAAATGAATGAATTTTTTGGAAATGGATTGAGAATTGCAACTTGTTTATGAGTGCAAATTCAATTGTCGTACTCACTAATTGACTTGCTGACAGTCCTAACAGATTTATCAGTTATTACAACTTGCAGTGTAACCATAGTTACTGACAACTAAGCCTAGTCATAGTTAAGCGTACTATACTGTAACTCCCCACCAAACCCCAACCTCCCCTTAGGTAGAGGACCTAGCTGCAGGTTGGCAACAAGAGAATGATTTGTCGCCGTGATTTCCAATTGCATTTTTATAATTTTTTTTTTGCTTTACTTTTCTCGCATGTATCTGTCCTTTTTTGCTTATTAATTAGTGGATTTATTCACAGTGTAGCTTATATTTCTGAGTTGTATTGATAAAGATTGGGAAAACTCTGGTAATATAGGATTGAAGATGTTGAAATATGAAGATTGAGAACCAACAGTGAATGAATTTTTTTGAGTATGAATGGATTGAGAATTGCAACATACTTGTTTATGAGTGAAATTCAATTGTCTTACTCACTAATTGACTTGCTAATAGTCCTAACAGATTTATCAGTTATTACAACTTGCAGTGTAACCATAGTTACCGACAACTAATTATAGACAGTAAGTCTAGTCATAGTTAAGCGTCCTGTACTTTAACTCCCCCGCCCTTTCTAACCTTTAGGTAGAGGACCTAGCTGCAGGTTGGCAATAAGAGAATGAAACTCAGAGCAGGGCAAGCCCATAGTAAAGACATCTGCAAGGTGCTCTGCACTGGAAAGATGGGAATTAATTTCTATAGCTCATTTTGTGATATTTCTAACCTGCTTCCAAGTGCCTTGTGCTGCACTTAAGCATAGCCTGCTTTCATTCTGATTATGAGAAGCTAGAGATCAGGAAATTGGAGTGGTAGAAAGGGGATCTCTTTCCTTGGATCTCCCAAGACACATGAGGATTATTGAAAATTTAACCTCTGTGGCTTTGTTTGCATAAGTAATACTGATTAGCCTCTTTACACGCATTCACGCGCGCAGCATAGTTTCGCACTTAACAGTACTTGAATAAGCATAATTGCTAGGTTGAGTCTTTTGAAAAAGATGATGTGTTATGAACCATGCTTAAGACAGAGTTGACATGAGACAGTAATGGATGGACGATGGTTATTAAAACCAATGAACCATGATTATTGAAACCACCCTTTATTCTTGAAGCTGCCATTATAGGGTCCTGCCATTGTCTGAATCATCAGCGATTGTGCCTCTATTATAAAAGTTGCCATCACCATACTAATTTCTGCCTCTTTCTCTTCAATTTTGAGGATTTTTAGTTGTGTGGCTATCATTGCAGTTGTAATGTTAACGAAAGGAGATATTCTTGGCAGTGTTTGGCTCCAAAACCAGCTGGTGTGCAAACAGTCTCTTTTGGGCGAGTGGTTGCTCAGGCGTGCCAGCACCGCGGGGTGCAGTTGTTGGGGTAGTCCCGTGACCTGACTTCTTCTTCAAGCGCTGTGGACGAGGAGAGCACCAACCTCGTCACAGGGTTCTTTTCTTGCCTTTCGGAAAAGGACTTCTTTGCCTTACGCGGGTAAGGGCTTTGGTTGTGGTCTCTTTGCGTTCACCAAATCGATACTCAACCTGAAAGCTGAGCAGAGCAATCACTGGGAAGTTTGAGAGGAACACGGGTTTGCTAAAGTGTGAATTTAGCTTCGCTAGGTTGCGAGGGCGTTACCCTTGCTTCGCTGGAAGTAACAGTGGCGGTTGTGCTCGCAGTCGGCTCCTGGGGAGACTGGGACTGGAAGTACGGTCGCCGGGTTGATCTGGTGAGGCTGACAGTCGGCTCGCGAGGAGACTAGGACTGGCGGGCGGTCACCGAGCTTCAACTAGGTTGAGGGTTTGCTCCGGGGAGGCTTTGTAATCGCTGGGATTGATTGATTCGAGAGACGTTTTTTGTATCGTCTTTAGCCTCTATATATAGGCTGCTTGTAGATTCACTTTCCAAATAGGAATGAAATACTATATTTTAGGCAACAATTATTAGCCTTGAATCAAATCAAAGCTCTTAATAGTTTTGATAGCTATCGTAAGCGATAAGAGATTGACTCTGTCATAGCAATCTTCTAGGCAAGGTTAATTACCTTTTGGAGTCTTGGATGTAATCATCTCGGATGCGAACTGTAGGATATGCATTAATTATATATATATCATCGCGGGGACTCCTTAATTGTCTATCTGCCATCCAACCACCCATGCAATATATATATATGTGTAGCCTTGATGCATGCATCACGTCCTCCTCTTTCCTTGATTATCTTTTGCCAAATATGTCCATTAGAATCCTAGCCAAATACAACCACGATGCCATCTTTAATGCAAAGATCTTTCCATCCTCGTAGTCACTATTAATTATCAAATCTCTTGATAATTACTAGTAAATCCATGAATATCACGATTCGCTTCAGGATTGCTTCATCTCTAAGTAGGCCTTATTTATCCTCCAAACGATATATTCCGAACTTGTCGAAAATATATAACTTGGGCCACCGATATTGGCCCGGTTTTCTTCGAGTCCCCTATGTCGGGAAAAATATTTATTTTGGGCTCAAACATTGCCCCCCAGACCTCGAAGAGGTCTTGAATCAGCACTTCGTTCATGCGATAACGTCGCATTAAAGCCACTTGCATTGGCTCAAATGAAAACTAAAGATGAAGTACTCGCCATAAGTTTTCGAATTGCTCCAGAAAGTATCATCAATTTGGATGAAAAACTTTTATTTTTAGGCCACTGGAATTAGCCTTAAAGAGCTTAAAACACTGCATAAGTCTTGAACAATAATATTGGCAAAGTAAATTCACCACTTAACAAAAATAAACTTTTGGTAAACACTTAAAAGCCACAGGTGCTGGCCTTAAGAGATTGATGATCAAACACTTGCGTGAGCTTGATCATAATAAGAGAGCATAATGACTTCAGTATCCAACCAATAAAACCTCTACATCTGGCCTTCTGAAGGAAATGCCCCCCAAGGCTTGCAGTGACTTGTTTCGCATGCTTTTAAAATCCTTTGAACACTTTAAGCATGAAACCATGGTTATACCTCTGGATATGTTCAACAAATAGGCACACCAATCAAAAGTATGGCTGTAATTAATAGGCCTCCTTTGTTTTTTAGTACATGACAACGTGTGCTGTAGCTCTATACAATCTCATGAGCCCTTGAATACTTTCTTCTTCAAGTACTCCTCTTGGCTGTAGAACTGCCTTGATTTAATTATGATTAATAAAAGCCATCGAGCCACTATGCTGGCTCAGCCAACACCTAACCACCAAGCATGCCACCAGGGGTCGTCAACGGGCCCGGCCCATTCATAGCGGGCTCGGGCCGGGCCGGGCCGGGCCTTGCTATATTTTTAAATAATTGCGGGCCGGGCCGGGCCGGGCTTTATTAAAAATCAAAGGATCCAAGCCCGTCCATATAAAGCGGGCCTTGCGGGCTTTTTCGGGCCGGGCCGGGCTTGGCCTTGCGGGCTTTTTTGGGCCGGGCCTTGCGGGCTTTATTTATAAATAAATATTTAAAGACACAAGTTTTTTTTTTTTAATCAAGCTTTGGAAATTCAATGGATAATGATCAAATACAACCAAAGATAATAGATCTATATAACTATATTGTACCAAAAAAAATCTATATTTATATATAGATACTAATTTATTGATAAATAAATTTTTAAAGACACTAATTTTTTATAAACCTATATTTATATATCATACACTCCAAAGAGCAACCCCTATCAATTCAAAGAAAATGAAAAAACCGACCGTTGGATGAGTTTATTACAATAAATTATGAGTATGGTAAAAAATTTAGCCAATTTCACCATATTTTAGAATCCAATCGGATTGGTCAACCGTAGTCACTTATATGTTTTATTATTTGACCGATGGCGTGGCAACCGCGAAACGTGCTTATTTGTTCACATCACATTTGTATATATTCCATTGATGGATGTGCGTGGACATAAGATAAAAAAAAAATTAATTTTAATTACAAACACATTAGACTATACCAATTTTATTCCTAAAGTT
>BDJD01003830.1:240288-269861 GCA_002564525.1 Rosa multiflora
CTGGGGCTTCAACATGCCCTAACTACTTAGAATTTAGTTGCACATGGTTTGAATTCGAAGCACAAAAGAATTCATAAGCAAAGTAAAACAGAAAAACCCTAAAAATCAAGTTGGAAAAGTCGTCTGCCGACTGGTCGGTGGAAGGCTGATCTGCTTTCTTCTGCTAGGGTTTCTTGCTTGATTCTCGCGCGTCAGTCCTTTTTCGTTAGCTTTTCTAGCCTTTTTATAGTGCTCTTGAGTCCTCCTTCATTCCTTTTTGGTTTGAGTGTCCTTAAAGTGTAGAGAAAATCAACTTCTTAATTCTCTGATTGAATTAGGATTTCTCCACATCACTTTGTCCAATGAGAATTCGACATGTCATCATCAATATCTCTGCGAATATCTCCATAATTTGCTGTGATATCTCCATGAATTGGGCTTCTCGATCCATCAAAGTCTTCTGCTTAGTCCAGGACTCCAAGGTTTTCCTTATTTGCGCATCTTTCCTCAATATTATCTTCTTTTTGTATATTTTCTCCAAAAAACCTAATAAACACAAAAGTAAATAAATAAAGAGAAAATAGAATAAACTAACAAAGATTAATATAGGGATTAACCATATACACGTCGCATAAAATGCTCCTATCAAAATTTCAACCAAGCAGCCCATAGAAGATCAATATATCAACAAAGAGTTCAAATTAATCACTATTGCCTGGGGATTGGGTTTAATTCTTCGCGGCAGTAGTGGGAGATAACACTGGGTTGGATATGGAGGCTCCTACAGTTCGATTTTGTCTTCCTCTCGCTGCCAGAGGAAACTCTTCCGGAATTCGCTTGAAAGCCTTCCGCTTGGCTCTACCTCAACGTCTGCCACAGTGATTGGCAGAAGGTTGTCTGCTAAAGACCACTCGCTGGCCCTTGGATCGACTTCGTCTCAGAGTTCAGAGTATGCATATCTTGTTGGAGAATTCCACACTGGGTTGGATATGGAGGCTCCTACAGTTCGATTTTGTCTTCCTCTCGCTGCCAGAGGAAACTCTTCCGGAATTCGCTTGAAAGCCTTCTGCTTGGTTCTACCCCAGCGTCTGCCACAGTGATTGGCAGAAGGTTGTCTGCTGAAGACCACTCGCTGGCCCTTGGATCGACTTCGTCTCAGAGTTCAGAGCATGCATATCTTGTTGGAGAATTCCTGATGAAGCTCGCTAGCGAAGCCCAGGCGATGTATATCAGCGGACCCTGCTTCACGCGATCGTTGCTCGCTAGAAAACCTTCACGAAATGTCCCTTGCGAACACTCGCTGCCAGTCCCTCGCGGTCTTGCTTTCTCTCGCTGCCATCTGCTCGCGGTAGGGGTGGGCTCGCGAAACCGAAAACCGAAAAAAACCCCACCGATACCCGAACCGAAGCCGAAAAAAAACCGCACCGAAAAAAACCGCACCGAAAAGCCAAAAACCGCACCGCACCGAATCTGGTCGGTTCGGTTTTCGGTTTCGGCCTGGTCGAAACCGAACCGAACCGAAAAACCGAACTCCCCAGAAACGGCGTTGTATATATAATTATATGTGTGGAATCAATAGACGGAAACCCTAAAAACCTAAAAGAGTGAAAAACTCATTCCGCGTCCGCCTCTCTCACTCAAACAATCAGACTATACTTCTCTCTCTCTCTCTCTCTCTCTCAGTCTCAGATCGCGATTCGACCTCAGCCCCGACCCCGAGTCTCGACCTCTCCCTCTCCCTGTGACCTCTGTCTTGATCACGCTTCGACCTCAGTCCCCAGTCTCGGCGTGAACGACCTCTCTCTCTGACCTCTGTCACAATTGCATAACGTCGGTGGTCGTCGTCTCTCTCACTACTTCGCCGGAAGTCGATGCTCTCTCCGGTAAGCATATATCTATTACCCTTCTTTGTTGTGCGTTAATTTCACTTCAGTCTCTGATTGATTTTCATCTTCAGCAAAACCCCATCGATCTGGGCTTTTTGACATCTGTGGATCGGAGCACCATGAGCTCAAGGCCAAGGATGAGAATACTCTCCTCGTCGGTTAGCCAGTCGCAGTCTTTGGGCTCAGGTAATGATGGATCTCCGAGTTACTGAATAGTTTGAGTTGATTTTGTAGTTGTTGTGAAGTATGGGATTGTAGATCTAAGTGCTAAATCAATTTTGTGATCTTTTTTTGTTACAGAAACTGGAGGTGATCCCATGGTGTTGACTGGTGTTGATATTGTCCGCAGATCTGTGCAACCCCTTTCAAGGTCCGATCTCTGTTTCATGCTTGATTCGATCTTAAATAACTCTGACAATTAAACCCCTTCTCATATTGTTACGGATAATTTAAACCCCAATCAATAACCCACAAAACCAGCTCATCTGATTGTTTTCTTCAACCTGAAAGATTTCGTGTTTTGGACTTTTGATTTTGATAAAACAAGAAGGAAACAAAGATTAAATCTTTATGTTTTAATTGCAACTTAGAGACCGAATAGAGGGTAAAAGATCTGAAAGAGTTTGTTTCTGAACTTGTTTAATAATATTATAGATCCTCTATTCGTGTTTGTGTGTTTGTTTTGAATTTATGTTTATGATGGATGGTGGATGTACGTGTATATAGAGACGAGCAACAGTGAGAGACAAAGACAGAGTGTTGATTGCAATATGTCTCAGTATATGCATGAATTTGAATGGCTGAGCTTTTTTAGGTTGATATAGCTAATACAAGGTTTAATTCTATCTTCAGTATGGCTGAGTTTTGATTGCATCAGTATGACTTGGTTTTTGTTATGTCCTTGTGATTTCATTTCGGTGACGGCGCTGGGTTTGGGCGATAGGGTTTATGCCAAGATTTCTAGGGTGGAGATGGATGAGCGTCCACAGAGATTGGATGGAATAGGACAATCTCAATCTGCAGGTAGAACCAAATTTGTGCTTAGTTTTGTTTCTTGCAATGTGTTATTACAGTTGACAAGTCTAGTGATTTTTGCAGGTCTCATTTTGTAACCTATTGATGTTCTACTGCAAAGACGGGAGCAAAAGGCATTTACAAGGGTATGGTAAATTACTGGACATATATAATGGCATGTATTTGATATATATAATCTAGTCGTATATAATATCATCAGTATAGTCTGATCGTAGGAGGACCTACTAGTTGATCATGTTGGTTTTCCTTCTATGTTTGCCCACTTTACTTTACTTATGTCCATTTCCATTGGGTAAATTTAGCATATGGTTACCTCATTTTTGATTGCCAATGTGAAGATTTTCTCTTTTCTTGATCATGAGTTAGGTTGACCTTTTGTATATTGTGATCAACAGGCTTGTGCAAATTACAGTTTTGGACCATTGAGTGGTTTGTCTATCTATGAACTACTGGGATCACATGCTTTCTGCTTATCCATTGCCTGTAAGTTCGGAACTTGGACCCAAATCATCTTTGTTCTGTTTCATTATTGTATAATGTGTTTTTGTTCATGTTGTGTCTGTTCTTGTTTGCAACTCGTATTTCATTTGCAGGTGTTGAAAACTAGAGGGTTTGTCGATATGAAGCAAGCTGATCCTTAAGGCGATATTCTGATATGGGAACTTCCCAAATGGGAGCAAATGTCCAATGGCCTTGATAAGGCTCCAACAGCCTTGTTTTTTAATGTTAATGATTTGCTCTTTTAATTTTTTTTATGGGTAAGGCTCCAACGGCCTTGATTCCCAGTTTTCAAAGTAATTTGTTAAAAGAAGATGGATATGATTCAGGACTCAAGTAGACTAAATATATTAAAAAATATATATAAATGGTTATATTTGCGGATCAAATAGACTAAATATATTTATACAAATATAAATGATTAAAAAAATAAAATAAACTGAACTTCAACCGAACTGAACCGAACCGGACCGGTCGGTTCGGTTTTCGGTTCTGAATTTTCAAAAAAAAAAAACCGAACCGAACTGAATTTAATTTTGGTTCGGTTTAGGGTCAAAACCGAACCGATTCAAACCGAACCCACCCCTAGCTCGCGGCCACCTGCTCGCGGCCCTGCGTTCTTCGCGGTCGCTTGTTTTCGCTAGCGGGGAATTGGCTTTGCGGCCGCGAGTTATCGGTCGCTTGCTCATAGCTTCGCTCGCTGCCATTTCTTTCGCAGCCACTCGCTTGCGGCCCTGCGCTGATGCGCCGCATAACTCTCTTCTTCCTTTTTTTTTTTTTTTTTAAACTAACTAAAAGAAAGTGCAAACTAAAAATTAGAAGCAAATAAAGAAGTTAGCATCAGTGCGTTTGGCTAACCTCTAGAAGGCCACGGGGGAGGCCATCTATGCTTCACTCCAAGCTCCGATGTGTCAAAATTTATAGCCTGAAAATCCCTCTTGTGAGAGCTTGTAGGAAAATAACAAAGATACTTCGCGTTGAAAACTTGGAAGAAATTTGGCTCGTAAAAGGAGTATTGCCCCCCAAGTATCTTTGTTGGTTGACGAAGTGAGATCTTCAATTGAAATTTTGGAGATGACGTTGTCCCAAGATCGGCTTTGTCGCCAACCACCATGTCATAGAACATGGTGTCTTCAGAATAAGCCACAGATTGGCTATTGTATTTGACCACTTGTTCAAGGAATTTGAACTGCTGCATATAATTTTGGGAACCAATAATTAAATTGTAATCATCATCATACTCATCATATATTGGCTCTGCATCGAGATCATAATTAGAATCACCGAAATTTGATGAATTGATCTCCTCTGAAAAAATAGGCATATCAAACATTTGTTTGCCTCTATTTTCTTTCCAGGCATCATATTGAGACGCCTCTATAGACTGTATAGTATCATAGACAAATTCCTTTTGCAAGAAATTTGAATCTGGATAATTATCAACAAGAGTTATCGTGCACTGATAATATGTCAATTCATATCCCACTATGATAAATCGGCCACTTGAATATTGAGCTTGGCCATTCTCGAAATTTGGGATGTGAATATATCTTTCACATATATCAAAGCCACAAATTGGCCGTTGAATATATGTGCTTTGAAGAAAGCCACTAATAGGTTGGCTGGGAATAATTAATTGGCAACCACCTTGATTATCATGGCTTTGTATTTGAGCAATATGATGGTCACATTCGTCATCTTCTTGGCCATGTGCTTCACATAGGTCAGTAACTTTTTGAATAAGTCCATCTTGT
Organism: Rosa multiflora; assembly: GCA_002564525.1. Lineage (NCBI taxonomy): Eukaryota > Viridiplantae > Streptophyta > Magnoliopsida > Rosales > Rosaceae > Rosa > Rosa multiflora. Next base: position 245,441 of record BDJD01003830.1, read on the forward strand.
GGGCCCTCTCTGTTGCAAATAGGCAATTGGTCCCCTAGACCATGTTTACTCACTTCTTGGCTCTTGTTTACTTTTATCAATTCGCGAAGGCCCTCTGGATGATCAAAAGAGTGAACATGAGTAGAATCTTGCCCCCCATGTATCTGATCGGTAGCCACGTATTTGGCTTGATCAGTGGAGAAATCATATATTTGTTCTGAGACAATTATATTGTCAGAGGAATAATCTTGTTGACCATCTTCTCCATGCAAAGCCTCTATGTAAGGCCGTGACTCATCAATGAGGCATTTAGGTTTATTGCCACCCGTAGGCAATTCAACCTCAGAAACAACCTCTTCGCGCGAAGATTTTTGGCTTTCCAATTCGCCTTGCTTTGAACCGACTTGAGTAGTCAAGCTGGGACCTTCCTTGCGCAAGGTCGCGAACTCCGATGAGGTATGCTTGTTTTGGTCCTCTATAGCGTCCAAAATTGCCTTATGACGCTGATCCTGCCCGCTAGCGATACCTGCAGCGTGTGCCTTCACAGAACATTCTGATTGTGTGATCTGCTGCCGGGTACTCTCCGCATATAGAGTCATATGCTGCTCAAACTCGCGGAGGAGCCTTTCTGATTTTGCAGTTTCTCTGGCAAGATCCGCGTCCATCTTCTTGCGATGATTGTCGACATTCTCCATGAGGATCGCGAGTGTTTCCTCAATGGTTGCTCCCTCCGGGATAGGCTTCGAAACAAAAGCCTCTTCTTCTCTACTTTCCGTAGTGTCGTCATTGGTGGCAACATTGGCCATCTTTTTACTTTAGGAATCTCCTTTGGTAAAGATTTTCCTCTGGCATCCCAATGATGGTGAACACAAAAGACTCTAGCTTGGTCCCACTAGGTGTGCCAAAATGTTTGGCTCCAAAACTAGCTGGTGTGCAAACAGTCTCTTTTGGGCGAGTGGTTGCGCAGGCGTGCCAGCATCGCGGGGTGCAGTCGTTGGGGTAGTCCCGTGACCTGACTTCTTCTTCAAGCGCTGTGGACGAGGAGAGCACCAACCTCGTCACAGGGTTCTTTTCTTGCCTTTCGGAAAAGGACTTCTTTGCCTTACGCGGGTAAGGGCTTTGGTTGTGGTCTCTTTGCGTTCACTGAATCGATACTTAGTGTTGTAGACTAAGCAGAGCAATCACTGGGAAGTTGAGAGAAGCACGGGTTTGCTAAAGCGTGACTCTAGCTTCGCTGGGTTGCGAGGGCGTTACCCTTGCTTCGCTGGAAGTAACAGTGGCGGTTGTGCTCGCAGTCGGCTCCTGGGGAGACTGGGACTGGAAGTACGGTCGCCGGGTTGATCTGGTGAGGCTGACAGTCGGCTCGCGAGGAGACTAGGACTGGCGGGCGGTCACCGAGCTTCAACTAGGTTGAGGGTTTGCTCCGGGGAGGCTTTGTAATCGCTGGGATTGATTGATTCGAGAGACGTTTTTTGTATCGTCTTTAGCCTCTATATATAGGCTGCTTGTAGATTCACTTTCCAAATAGGAATGAAATACTATATTTTAGGCAACAGTTATTGGCCTTGAATCAAATCAAAACTCTTAATAGTTTTGATAGCTATCGTAAGCGATAAGAGATTGACTCTGTCGTAGCAATCTTCTAGGTAAGGTTAATTACCTTTTGGAGTCCTGGATGTAATCCTTCTCTTGGTCGCGAGCTGTTTGGATATGCATTAATTATATATATATCGTCGCGGGGACTCCTTAATTGTCTATCTGCCATCCAACCACCCATGCAATATATATATATATATATATATATATATATATATATGTGTAGCCTTGATGCATGCATCACGTCCTCCTCTTTCCTTGATTATCTTTTGCCAAATATGTCCATTAGAATCCTAGCCAAATACAACCACGATGCCATCTTTAATGCAAAGATCTTTCCATCCTCGTAGTCACTATTAATTATCAAATCTCTTGATAATTACTAGTAAATCCATGAATATCACGATTCGCTTCAGGATTGCTTCATCTCTAAGTAGGCCTTATTTATCCTCCAAACGATATATTCCGAACTTGTCGAAAATATATAACTTGGGCCACCGATATTGGCCCGGTTTTCTTCGAGTCCCCTGTGTCGGGAAAAATATTTATTTTGGGCTCAAACACCTCTATTATAAAAGTTGCCATCACCATACTAATTTCTGCCTCTTTCTCTTCAATTTTGAGGATTTTTAGTTGTGTGGCTATCATTGCAGTTGTAATGTTAACGAAAGGAGATATTCTTGGCAGTCTCTGCAGACAGAGGAGAAAGCTGCAATGTTGTGGCAGCCTAATCAACTGTTTTGATAGTGTATTCATCAGTGATATAATTCTAGTACTCTGATCCTTTGCAGAATTCGAATTAATTCTATAGGATTCACCGAAGATCCATATTAGTCTCTTCCTAATTATTAAATGGAACTAACTGCATATATATTTCAGCTTAAGACTGCATATGGAATTCTTTCTGGTATTAAATACCAGTCAGTTTTCGTTGTTGTGTATTTGTGACAAGACAAGCTTGGCATCTATTGCGAAGCTTAACAAAAGTGTGTCAATTGATTTAAGATCTGTTGATTCATGTTGTGAACTTGTGTTTAGCCTTATTTTCTTTTCCAATATTTGGTAGGATTAGGGAAGTTGTCACAAAAAATTATTAAAAAATTCATAATTACTGCAAATAAACATGACAGAAATGAGTAATGAAGGCAAGAATATCATACGAAGACGGCTAGCTAGGGTTAGAGAGCGCGCGTTGCTCTAATCTTGAATCGTGTTGGATCTTTATTATAGTAACGGATTGAATGGGAAATTTTTTGACATTTTTAAACCATGTAGATGGCCATAATAAATCAATAATTCTCAAAACAAGTTAATGCTATTGTATAAAAAAAGTATTGTCTGATAATAAAAATTAGAGCTCATAAATTGGATCACTTTGCTAGTTTAGATCATGAAATTGATCTCTCTTTAGTTGAGGCTCTTCGCTTCCTACAAGATGTCACCCCAACACCTCCCAATCTGCCCATTATTTACTTCTAATTAATTGTTTTAAAAATAGCATTTAACCGAATCAAACGCCACACCATCTGCATAACAACATAGCATGGGGTTTGAAATGAGTTTAAATAGACCTATATCTCCTCTCCAAGTCACTCTATCTCCTCTCCTCAATAATCTGCTCTCATCTCTCAACCTTATTCAGGTATTACACTTTAATTTCTCTTCTATAATGAAATTTTTTGACGAAATTAAAATGTAATTTAGGTTAGAATTTGGTATTTCTAGATTTCTTGATGTAAGCAATCAAATCTATTGATTTCTAGAAAAAGATATTGAATTTATATTAATAATACCCAATTGCTCATGATAGTGGCAATTTCTTTATTGTGTTGATTGTTTGAGAGTTGAGTTGATTATACTTTTGATTGGGTGTTTTTTAGCTTTTGAGTAAGTTAAATTTGTTTTCCCTTGTGGTGGGGAGGGGTGTGGTGGGGAGGGATGTGGTGGCCTGGTGGGGTGCTCGGGTGTGGACCTTGTATATTTGAGTTTGACTCAAGTTTGTAATTTATACATGGCCAGCAATTTAAGATTGGTTGTTTTCATGTTTTCTTTTTTCTAGGTTTTGTTTTTAATGATAGATCAACCTCAAAATCCTAAACCACAAAAAGTTCAGAAGAAAGTAAATTCATATTTTCTGAAAAAATGATGTTGTTATGGGTGATATTCCAAGTTCGGTTGTGGAAGAACCTTCTTGTTCTGAACCTTCTTGTTTCAATTTTCTATTGTTAGATTTGGGTGACAAAATGCATCTTGTGGATGATATTTTGACAAGTGTTATGCAATTGAGATATTCCATCAAAACAAAGTAAACTCTGCCAAATTTTTGACAATAATTTTTCTTCCCAGCATAAAGTAAATTTAGCACACCTCAAATTTAATTCTTGGTTCCGTGCCTGGCCAAAATTCACAAAAGATCGTACGCTCCTACCTAGCTTCTACCACACTACATGTGAAATTATTTAGAGAATGATATCCTTCATGGGTTGACAACTTGCCACCCATAGAACTGCTGCTTCTCTCCAATAAGAATGCAAGTTTTCGTGGTGAAGGAAGAGCGTCCACATCGTTACCTAGCATGAAAAGAACTTCAGACATGGTTGGCCGGTCAGCTGGATACTCTTGCAGGCACAAGAAGGCAATCTGAATACATTTCAGAACTTCATTGACGGGGTATGATTCACCAATGGACGAATCAACTATTTGCAAGACTTTACCTTCACTCCACAAGTTCCAAACCTAAAAATAATTTACGTTGAGTAATTAATTAGCGACGATCATTAGGGGGATAAACCTGTTTGCTATCAGAAAAGTATGCTCACATGCCCAACTAAATTTGAGTAAGGATGTTCCTTATGGTAAAAGCCATTATTCTTTCTTCCGGTAATGATTTCAATTAGTAAAACGCCATAGCTATATACATCTGACTTCACCGAAAACCTTCCTTGCATTGCATACTCTGGTGACATATAACCACTGCACAAACGTAAACAAATAGTTGATTATCAAGCTTCTTTCACCAAACAGGAAATTAGCATTTGGATTGTGCAGTATACTGGCAAGCATTATCAAGTTTATATCATCTCACTTGAAGAAATTCACTTACTACGTTCCAACCACACGCTTTGTATTTGCTTCATTTTGATCTCCCTTAAAAATTCTAGCCATACCAAAATCTCCAATTTTGGGGTTCATAGAAGCATCTAGTAGAACATTGCTGGCCTTTAGATCTCGGTGGATAATTCTTAATCTTGAATCTTGGTGAAGATATATAATTCCTCTAGTGATTCCATGGATAATCTCAAAGCGTCTTGTCCAATCTAAAAGTGCTTTGTTGGTTTCGTCTGCAAAGATTAGGCAATTCAGATTAAATTCATGGTTGCTTTGTTTCAAGTGAGAATTTAAGAAATAAAAAGCAAAAAAGAACACATACTAAAAATAAAAAAGTCGAGGCCTTTGTTTGGTAAGTACTCATAGATTAGCATCTTCTCTTCATCTTGAACGCAACAACCTAATATCCTCACAAGGTTGCGATGTTGGAGTTTCGCAATCAACAAAACCTCATTTTTAAACTCTTCAATTCCTTGACCCGAGGTCTTCGATAATCTTTTCACTGCTATTTCCTTTCCATTAAAAAGTACACCCTGCAATAATAATTTATGTTTGACTTATAGAATACTTCAGTAAATTATGAATGTATTACACATTCAGTTCGCTTACACAAAAATATCATATATCCTCATCAAAATGTACTACAATACATGATATCGATAGATGTATATCAACACAAAATTCTGATTTATGATTTGAGAAATTATCTGAGCGAAAAATGTAGTACCTTATAGACGGAGCCAAAACCGCCTGTTCCAAGCTTGTTTGCAAGAGAGAAGTTGTCTGTGGCTGCTGCTATGGTTGTTAGGTCAAAGAATGGCAAATATGAGCTTATGCTACTTTCAGCAGGTTCCATTCCACCAGTAGATTCGAATGAATATTCATCTCGTCTTCTTTTACCTATCAAATATTTCATTTAGAGCTGGGTGAAATATAATTGTGCTATATCAAATAATGAATCACTTTTCATGAAATCAAAAAGGGATAGGACCATGAAAAATATGCATCTCAAAAATGAGTGACATGATTACCTTTTCTCTTCATCCTCAGTAACCAATAGACAAGGAAAACTAGTAGAAATAGCGCTAAAACAGATACTAGTGAAATTGCCAGCTTTTCCTTCTTGCTAAGAGAATCATTTGACTTCTTTGCATATTGAGCTACAAAGAAAATAAAAATAAAAATAAAGAACACTATGAACTTAATAAGAAAGATTAGGGAATTAAATAATAAAACGAGGAACGTACCAAAGACGATTGCATCAACTCGTACATATAAATTTTGACCATTACTGGGCTGCACCCTCGTGTCCATCAATTCCCCATACCATGTCACACATCCAGTTTTGTCGCTGCTACTGTATGCAACGCAAGAACAATTTTTCAAGCATTCTTGCTTGCACGCTTTCATGCTCATATTCATATTGACAAGTGCCCTAGACAAGTCTGGTATTTTCATACTTTCAAGATTCACAAATTTTTCCCCATTTCGGCATGTAGATACTCCTTTTTTCTTTACACACCCATCTGTCCCATCTCTCGAGTACCAATCAGCTGGCGACTTGGGTTCAAACCCCGGAAGGCAGATGCAATCTATAGTATTAGTAACATAGGGATCGCAGTTACCATTTGGACCACATTGTCCATAAAAATCGCAACGCTCTATCGGAGCAGACCATAATTCTGTCCATTTTTGTGCTCGATCATTCCACGTGAACCGTCGAAATGTTCCTGATTCATCTAACACCGTCCTTGAGAAATTTGACTGATTGTTCTTAGCTGATGACATAAGGGATACCTCATCTGCATTGTTCACTAAAATTGTTGCAGTACAACATGTCTGGTCAACCCAAGATGCCACTTCATCCCGCCACCATGGAGCTCCATCCTTGTACAAAATTATCTGTGGAAATCCACTAGGGACAAGCCGATATGAACAGCTTCCAGTTCCTGGGTCATCTTTCGATTTCCAAGATGTTAAGAACCTGTTTAGCCCAGACCGCCTGTCCAAACCAATTTTCATAAGTGGAAGCATTGTATCAGTGGGATAATCAAACCCTTGCCATAGAACCTTTTGACTATCCTCATTCTCGAGCAAGACAAGATTTCCTGTATCCAGAAGCTTGGCAATTGAAGTGTTTGGAGAAGAGAGAGTAACATTAGCAGACCAAAGAGGGAAACTTCGGTTATTTCCATAGATGACTAGGCCTCCATCTCCATTTATGGATAGCACTCCAGAGGTATCAGGGACAGGGTTATCTCTGTTTGCAACCCACACAACAGTTTGGTTAGAAATTTGGTTATACCAAACTCCAACGTAACGGTTGCTAGAATTGCCTGCACTGAAAAATCCAAGTGCAAAGATTTCCCTGCCGGAGACTAACACATCACCGTCTTTGATGGCTTGATTTAGAGTAAAGGTATCAAGGCAAAAGCAAGAGGGAAGAAGAACAAACGAGATAAGCAATATTTTGTCAAACCACATGGTAGTAAAATTCTTGGTTATGAGGAATGAGATTGCCCAATAAAAGAACAAACGTACATACAAGATCTTCCTATTTGGAATACTGTTCTGTTCTTGAGTGGTTGGCTCTCCTTATTTGACTTTCTGTTCTTGTGCAGCTGAGACAATTGCATCTCCTTCTGTTAGGAGTATAACCCCAGTACAGCAGAACAAAGATGAAATTGAAAGAGGAAATAAGCAAAAACAGATAGGAATTTTCATAGATAGCTGTTGATCGTTTACATCCTGATATATATATCTCATACTGCTCACACAGAAGGCAACACGTGTCAGCCATGAAACTGAGATAAGCAATTAAACTTAATGATACCTGATTAACCCTAACAACTAATTAACAGACATGATAATTTAAAAGAGTCGGGCTATTATTGATAGAATCTATCTCTCACTCACCTACAATAACTCTCCAAAACTATATTGAAGTAAAGAAGAAAGATGTAGATGAGAAAATTTCAGAAAGATAAAGAGACGAACAGAGAGCAGACCATGTAGCTCTTGTATTTTCTATCACTATGCCAATAATAGCTTCAGACGACAGATGATATCTGTCGTCTGATATGCAAATTATCTGTAGTCTATCCAGCTGTCATCTCTTATGGCATCAGACGACAGATATCCTCTGTCGTCTGTTCTCACTCAGACTACAGAAGTTTCGTAAGGCTCTGTCGTCTGAACAACCCAACTTTGAAGGATTTGAAACTTTCTGTAGTTATTAATCACATACAACGACATATTAATGTTGTTGAAATGAGGTACAAACTACAGTTTTAATAAAACCTCTGTCGTCTGAAAACAAATAAGAACACATATATATGTTGTCTGAAGTTACCAAAATAAAGACTTGTTTGACAATCTATCGTTTGAATGCATTTTTAACGACATTTAATTGTTGTTTGTAAATCACTTATAATTGGGTAAATTATGCTCATCTGTCGTCTAAATAGTTGTAAGACTTTATTTTTATGTCGTCTGTTTTGTATTCCAACCACAGTTTTAAGTTTTTATGTTGTCTGATAGAAAATATGCTCATCTGTCGTCTAAATAGTTGTAAGACTTTATTTTTATGTCGTCTGTTTTGTATTCCAACCACAGTTTTAAGTTTTTATGTTGTCTGATAGAAAATATGCTCATCTGTCGTCTAAATAGTTGTAAGACTTTATTTTTATGTCGTCTGTTTTGTATTCCAACCACAGTTTTAAGTTTTTATGTTGTCTGATAGAAAATATGCTCATCTGTCGTCTAAATAGTTGTAAGACTTTATTTTTATGTCGTCTGTTTTGTATTCCAACCACAGTTTTAAGTTTTTATGTTGTCTGATAGAAAATATGCTCATCTGTCGTCTAAATAGTTGTAAGACTTTATTTTTATGTCGTCTGTTTTGTATTCCAACCACAGTTTTAAGTTTTTATGTTGTCTGATAGAAAATATGCTCATCTGTCGTCTAAATAGTTGTAAGACTTTATTTTTATGTCGTCTGTTTTGTATTCCAACCACAGTTTTAAGTTTTTATGTTGTCTGATAGAAAATAAAACTTCGCATTTCTGTTGTTTGATAATCAATTGAACTTCAGTTTTATGTTGTCTGATAGAAAATAAAACTTCGCATTTCTGTTGTTTGATAATCAATTGAACTTCAGTTTTATGTTGTCTGATAGAAAATAAAACTTCGCATTTCTGTTGTTTGATAATCAATTGAACTTCAGTTTTATGTTGTCTGATAGAAAATAAAACTTCGCATTTCTGTTGTTTGATAATCAATTGAACTTCAGTTTTATGTTGTCTGATAGAAAATAAAACTTCGCATTTCTGTTGTTTGATAATCAATTGAACTTCAGTTTTATGTTGTCTGATAGAAAATAAAACTTCGTGTTTCTGTGCAGTAGTCATCAAAAAGGCAGATTAATTATAAGATCAATTAAAAACAGTCTATATGCAGCCACTTCGAGCTGCCTCTCTATCGACCTACGGTTTCAGTCATTGTCAGATAATTAGTAGAATATGATCCTTCTTCTATCAATGGATCAGCATTATTGCATTTGAAGATGAATGCTGGCTGTTGAGGGGATGCAAGAGCTCTTTCACCACTCAACATTAGAACAACTTCTGACATAGCTGGCCTATCCGCTGCATCTTTTTGCAGGCATAAGAGCGCAATTTGAATGCATCTCAGGACTTCATCAATATGATATGACTTTAGTGATGAATCCACAATGTCTAAGGCTCTCTGTTCTGTCCATAGATCCCAAACCTGTGCAGCTCAAAGCATCATCTAAATAAGAAAAAAATTACAAAATTTTACTGTTAGCATAAATTTCTTTTACTTACATGACCTATCAAATTGCGAGAATGATCCTCCTGATAAGAAGCATTGTTTTTCTTGCCACTTACAATCTCCAACAATATGACCCCAAAACTAAATACATCTGACTTTGTTGAAAATTTCCCATACACTGCATACTCCGGTGACATATAACCACTGCACATACCAAAAGGACAAGAAATAAAATAAAAATATGAGAAGTGATTACATGGCATTTGATTCCAAATATGTGTGCAAAAGTGATTCTTACTAGGTTCCAACAACTCTGTTCGTCTCATGTTGTTGTTGATCCCCATTGAATATTCTGGCCATGCCAAAATCTGAAACTTTTGGCTTCATTTCAGCATCTAGAAGAACATTGCTGGTTTTTAGATCCCTATGGATAATTCTCAACCTTATATCTTGATGAAGATACAATATTCCACGAGCAACTCCAATGACTATGTCAAACCGCTTTCTCCAATCCAAGATGGATCTTCTAGTTTGATCTGTATCAAGATTTTGACTTTCATAACTGACATAAAACAACTGGCAACAAAAAATAAAAATACAAAAAGTAAAAAAATCTGTCCAAATGTACCGAAAAGAAAAGAGTCCAAGCTGTTGTTTGGCAAATACTCGTAGATTAACATCTTTTCTTCTTTCTCTATACAGCATCCTAATAGTTTCACCAGATTCCTGTGTTGAAGTTTCGCGATGAGCGTAACTTCAGTTTTGAATTCTTCAATGCCTTGTCTTGAACTCATGGACAATCTTTTCACAGCAATCATATGTTGATTGGATAACTGACCCTGGATCAATAATCCAACGTAAAGTTTTTGCGTTATCAATTTTGTTTGGTCATAAAGTTCAATTCCTTAACTCACAATCTTCATTTAGAAATTATATTTGTTTGTACTTCAAAATGCATGGATTTGAAATTAAGAGCTCCTTAATCATTGGAATTTTAAATTGGGACTTCACCTTAAAAACAGAGCCAAATCCACCCTCTCCTAGTTTGTTAGCCAGAGAGAAGTCTTCTGTTGCAGCTATTATCGTGCTCAGATGGAAAAGTTGCAAATCGGGATGGTTTGTTGTGTCCTCTAGCTTATTCTCCTCCATAGACTCGGTGTAATGACTAAAGTGAGAGTATTGTCTCCACCATGTTCTTCTCATGGGAGATGAAACTCTCATACCTGTTCTCTTCCTCTTTTTCATAAGCCACCGATAAGCAAACATGATGAGATACAGTGCCACTAATATTGGCAGAATTAGGATAGCAAGTGTTCCCTTTCTTCTGAGGAATCCTCTTGATTTTCCGGCAGCTGCAAATGAGAGTGAAAAAGAAAAGAGGAACGCCTCACATATTAATCAAGGCATAAAATAATAATAAGCAAACAATGCACTTGAGGGAAAACAAAAGCTCTTGTCACAACTCAAGTTTGCTGCCTTAGAATAGGAAACATGTACCTAATTCAGATGAATCCACTCGAACATAGAAGTCGCTTCCCTCCTCTGCAAACAATAAAATGTCCATCAATTCACCATACCAGGCCAAGCAACCACTTCCTCCTTCAATTTCTAGGCTTGAATACGCAAGGCATGAACAATTCCTCAAGCATGCACGTTTGCACGCTGTGGCACTCATTTTTGTGTCCAACCAAGCTGATATTGATGCATCTGGAAGCTTCACATTTTGCACCACCTTGAAACCTCCATTCTCACACTTCGACACTTGTGGCTGCCTACTCACACAACCATCTGATCCATCTCCCTGATACCAATCCTCAAAAGACCTCGGTTCATAGCCCGGCAAACATGTACACTTAAGACCTTGAATATTGTCAGGACTACATGTACTGAAGGCACCACACTCTCCATATTGGTTGTTAAAATCTATCTCTCACTCACCTACAATAACTCTCCAAAACTATATTGAAGTAAAAAGAAAGATGTAGATGAGAAAATTTCAGAAAGATAAAGAGACGAACAGAGAGCAGACCATGTAGCTCTTGTATTTTCTATTCTGATCTTCTTAAACGATTACACAGATGCTTGGGCTTATATCCCAAGACTTGAAAGTGCTGCTGGAACAATCTAAAACCACACAAGGCTAGATGTTTCTCAGCCACAAAACACATAAACTATGGTCAAAGAAATATAAAATACAAAACTCTGACCTTGCCATTTGACTTAACTAGGAAGACATTAATTCTAACACTCCTTCTTAATGTCTTGCTGCTGAACTCCCAGTAAACCCCTGAGATAGGTAAACCTTTCTTTTGACAAAGCTTTGGTGAAGATGTCTGCCACTTGATCTTCAGATTTGCAATATACAACTTCAATCTCCTTGTCTTCAACAGCCGATCTAATGAAGTGATACTTTCTTGCAATATGCTTGGTTCTGTTGTGAAAAACAGGATTCTTTGTCATAGCTATTGCAGATTGGTTGTCACACAAGAGAGAAGTTGCTTCAGATTGCATTTCACCAAAGTCTTCCAGAATTCTTCTCAGCCAAATTGCTTGAGAAGTAGCTTCAGCTGCAGATACATATTCAGCTTCAGCTGTGGATAAAGCAACACTCTGTTGCTTGTTGGAACCCCATGAAAACACCCCAGAACCTATTGTAAAGGCATAACCTGATGTGCTTTTCGAATCATCCAAACTTCCACTCCAGTCACTATCACAAAAACCAAATAACTTCGGTTTAATGTTCTTTCGATACATCATTCCAAAATCAATTGACCCTTGAATATATCTCAACACTCTCTTGGCAGTCCCAAGATGTATTTGAGTAGGATTATGCATGAACCTAGACAAAAGACTTGCTGCATACATGACATCAGGTCTTGTTGCAGTCAAATAAAGGAGGCTTCCAACCAAGCTTCTGTACACACTTGTGTCAACAGGTTTGCTTCCATCATCCTTCGAAAGTTTTTCATTCACAATAAGAGGTATAGCAACAGATTTGCACCCTCCCATTCCAAATTTCTCAAGAATGGATTTAGCATATTTCTTTTGGGAAACAAAGATACCATTTTCAGATTGAGAGACACCAATTCCCAGAAAATAATGCAATAAACCCAAGTCACTCATCTCATATTTTTTCATCATCTCATTTTTAAAATTTAGAACCATTTCCTCACAACTTCCAGTAAACACTAAGTCATCAACATAGATTGAGACAATGAGAATTTCAGTGTTACCTTTAGTTTTGATGTACAAGGTTGGCTCATTCTCGCTCCTTTGAAAGCCATCTTTGATGAAATGAGAATCAATCTCTCCGTACCATGCACGAGAAGCTTGCTTCAAGCCATATAAGGCTTTCTTTAACTTATAAACTTTATGTTCTTCATTTTCAGTGACAAAGCCTTGAGGTTGTTCAACATACACTTCCTCATTCAGCACTCCATTCAAGAAGGCTGACTTGACATCCAATTGGTATAAAGACCAATTTTTCTGAGCTGCCAATGCAATTAGAGCCCTGATTGTATCCAAACGTGCAACAGGAGCATAAGTCTCATGAAAATCAACACCTGGTTGTTGAGAATACCCTTTAGCCACAAGTCTGGCCTTGTTTCTTTGAATGGAACCGTCTACGTTCAGCTTTGTCTTGTAGAGCCATTTTACACCAATGACAATTTTGTCACTTGGTCTGTTCACCAAATCCCATGTTGAATTTTTTTCAATCACAGAAATTTCTTCCTCCATTGCTTTCTTCCATGCCACATCTTTTATTGCTTCTTCATAAGTTTCTGGTTCAGTAACACAAAAGTTACAGCTAGCACACACATCACAGAGACTTCTCATCCTTATTGAAGTTGAGTTAGGAGTTGAAGTTTGTGATTGTGGAGATTGAGGACTAGCTGGTTGAGGAGAGTGAACAGGAGATTGGAAATAATCAGCTTCTTCTTCAAACTCTTCTCCTTCATTATCTTCACCTACTTGAAGTGTTGAAATCTGGACAGATTTGCTTTTCCAGTCCCATGAAGCTTTTTCGTTGAAGATTACATCTCTTGAGATAACTATCTTCTCCTTCTTCAAGTTGTAAAGCCTGTAGCCTTTAGTTTGATCACTGTACCCCACAAAGATGCATTTCTCACTATTTTCTTCAAGCTTGTGTCTCAGCTCTTTTGCTACAAGAACGAAGCAAACTGACCCAAACACTCTTAAGTGGTTGACAGAAGGTTTTCTTCTACTCCAACATTCAAAAGGTGTCAAATCCTTCACTGCCTTAGTGGGACAGCGATTCAGCAAATACACAGCAGTACTGACTGCTTCTCCCCAGAAAACATAAGGTAAACCTTTTTCATGTAACATGGACTTTGCCATTTCGACAATAGTCCTGTTCTTCCTCTCAGCTACTCCGTTTTGCTGCGGGGTATAAGCTGTTGTAAGTTGTCTCTCAAGTCCCAAATCATTGCAGAACTTGTCGAACTCCTTTGAGTTGTACTCACCACCTCTATCACTTCTCAAGGTCTTAATTAGAAAGCCACTTTGTCTTTCTACCATCATTTGAAACTTTTTAAACATAGAGAATACATCTGATTTTTGTCTCAAGAAGTAACACCATGACATTCTAGAAAAATCATCAATGAAAGTCAAGAAATATCTATTACCTCCATGTGTAGCAGTATTCATCGGTCCACAAACATCTGAATGTATGAGCTCAAGTGGCTTTGAGGCTCTCCATGCTTTCTCCTTCGGAAAAGAGTCTCTATGTTGCTTGCCAACTGCACACCCTTCACAGATTTTACTAGCTTCTTGTATAATTGGTAAGCCATGCACCATATCCTTATCTTGAAGATGCTTCAAGCTCTGAAAGTTCAAGTGTCCCAGCCTTCTATGCCATAGCCAAGCATTATTCAGAACATCTACCTTCCATGAAACATCTACATTATTTGAAGGAGATGCAGAGTAATTTAAGGTGATAGGAAAGCTTCGGTTTCCTTCCATTTTCACCTTAGCAATTTGTTGAGTTCTATCTCTTTTCCCATAAATAGCACAGGAATTATCTCCAAAATCCACATAGTAGCCATGCTCTATAAGCTGACCCACACTCAACAAATTCGCAGCCAAATTAGGGACAATCATCACTTCCTTGATATACATTCTACCCTTCTTTGTTTCCACCACAAGTGTACCTCTACCTTGAGATTGAGCTAGATTACCATCAGCCATCCTCACTCTTGGAGTCACCGAAGTATCTATGTCAATAAGTATAGATTTGTTTGACGTCATATGATTGCTACAAGCACTGTCAATAAACCAAACTTGATCATTATTTTGTACAGTTGCTGCATGACAGGCAAAGAAAAGGTTGTGATCACTTTGGACTTCTTCAGTATAATTTGCTTGCTGATTTCCTTTGTAATTGCAGTCCTTTTGAACATGCCCAAATCTCTCACAGTTGGAACACTTTGGCTTGCCTTTATGCCAACAGATTCCCCGATGAAATTTTCCACAAATCTTGCACTTTATGAATTGAGGTTGTGGTGTAGACCCTTCTGGAACAAGCTTCTTCTCAAAGGTACTTTTGCCTTTATTTTTCTGATTTGTACTCTTCCAGTTCTTCTCAAGTTTAGGCTTGTTTTGCTGAGAACTTGACTCAGCCTTCCACTTTCCTTTGGAGCTGACATTCAAGGATTGAAATGCTGTTTCAACAGACTGCTCAGCATGAATTTCTAATCGCTGATCAAAGGCTTTAATCGACCCTTTGAGTTCTTCGATAGTTAGAGAATCTAAGTCTTTAGTTTCCTCAATAACATTAACAATTGTATCATATTTTTGAGACAAACTAAGGAGCAATTTCTCCACCATTCTGCGATCAGAAATTTTTTCACCATATGATTTCATTTGATTAATGACATCAGTAAGTCTGGTGAGATAATCATTCAACAACTCAGCATCTTTCATCCTAGCATACTCAAAATATCTTCTAAGATGCTGTAATTTAACTGCTCTTACCTTTGTAGTTCCCCTGTATTCTTTCTCCAGAACATCCCAAGCATCTTTGGCTTTTATCTCATTGGAAACCCTTGGGAAGATCTCATCTGATAGACCCATTTGAATGATATAGAGAGCTCTGGCATCCTTCTTGATGTTGCTTTCCAGTAGCATGTTCTCTGCATCTGTCAAAGTCCTCTCAGGATCAGGATCTTGGAATCCTACTTCAACAAATTTCCAAAGACCATGAGAGATGAAGAGTGTCCTCATCTTAACCCTCCAATAGTCGTAGTTTTCACCATAGAAGACTGGAGCTGACAAGTTTTTCTCACTAGAGTCGTTTGACATTGATTTTTGATTCTAGGGACTTCTTCTTCTTCTTCTTCTTCTTCTTTTTTTTTTGATTCACAATCACCCAAAACTGTATTGATCTAATACAGATCTGATACCATGATAGAATCTATCTCTCACTCACCTACAATAACTCTCCAAAACTATATTGAAGTAAAGAAGAAAGATGTAGATGAGAAAATTTCAGAAAGATAAAGAGACGAACAGAGAGCAGACCATGTAGCTCTTGTATTTTCTATTCTGATCTTCTTAAACGATTACACAGATGCTTGGGCTTATATCCCAAGACTTGAAAGTGCTGCTGGAACAATCTAAAACCACACAAGGCTAGATGTTTCTCAGCCACAAAACACATAAACTATGGTCAAAGAAATATAAAATACAAAACTCTGACCTTGCCATTTGACTTAACTAGGAAGACATTAATTCTAACAATTATGGATCAGTTTCATAACATTCCATCCCTCCTAAACAAAGCTTGACTTCAAGCTTGAAAGTCAGGAAAGCGCTGCAGTAGGTCTTCGGCCTCCTCCCAGGTGGCTTCCTCCACTGATGACCCTAACCACTGAACAAGCCATCTAGTCACAGCTGCATTGTTTTGTTTAAACATCCTCCTTTCTAATACCTTTGCCGGATACCATCTTGGATTATGAGGGTCAACATTAGGAGGTAGGTGGGCAGAAATCACAGAAGCATCACCAATTTTCTTTTTCAAAAGGGACACATGGAATACCGGATGTACCTTAGCAGAAGATGGGAGCTTGAGCTTATAGGTTACGGGTCCAACTTTCTTCTCAACTTGAAAAGGGCCATAGTATCTTGGTGCCATCTTGTGTTCAAGTCTTTTCTCCACGGAGTGCTGCCGATATCGTTGTAACTTCAAATATACCCAGTCTCCTACTTCAAAAGTCCTCTCCGTATGCCTTTTGTCATAAAACTGCTTCATCCGAGCTTGAGCAATATGTAAGTTGCGTTTGAGAATGGCTAACAACTCATCCCTTGATTGAAGCTGCTGATCTACTGCATCTACAGCCGTAGAGCCTGGAATGTAGGGAGCAACAGATGGTGGTTCATAACCATACAAAGCCTGAAATGGTGTCATGCCGATAGCAGAATGATGAGCTGAGTTGTACCACCATTCAGCCCAAGGGATAGCTTCAACCCAAGTATGAGGCTTTTCTCCCACGACACATCTAAGGTATTGTTCCAAAGTCCTATTAAGGTTCTCAGTTTGCCCATCGGTTTGAGGGTGATAAGCAGAACTCATATTGAGAGCAGTACCTTGAGTTTTAAAAAATGCATTCCAAAAGTTGCTCAAGAAGATGGGATCTCTATCAGAAATAATTGATTCCGGCATGCCATGGAGCTTGAAGATGTTGCTGATGAATTGTTGCACAATCATGGAAGCTGTATAAGGGTGAGCTAAAGGCATAAAATGACCATACTTTGTTAGTCGGTCCACTACGACCATGATGACTGTCTTTCCATGAGAACTTGGTAAACCCTCAATGAAGTCCATTGAAATACAAGTCCATGCCTCTTTCCATGAGAACTTGGTAAACCCTCAATGAAGTCCATTGAAATACAAGTCCATGCCTTGACTGGAATTACATTTGGCTGCAATAAACCTGGAGGATTTATTGTCTCATAGTGGTTTTGCTGACAAATATGGCAAGTAGCTACAAACCTCTTGACATCCTGATGCATTCCAGGCCATGCAAATGACCTTGTGATTCTCTTCAATGTTATGTGTCGACCCGCATGACCTCCACTTAAGCCATTATGAAATTCAGTCATGATTTTATCCCTCCAACTATCTTGCTTTGGAACAAATATCTTGTTTCGGTATAGTAATTGCGAATTAAGCACCGAGTACTGAGGATAAGTAGAAGGGTTGAGTTGGACCTGCTGCAAGATGACACTAGCTTCAGGGTCAACTAAACAAGCTGCTTGAATATCTTGTATGAAACCATGAACAGGTGAGGAGATTCTAGTGCTAGTGTTTAGAGTTCCATACTTTGTAACAACTTGAGTTTCAAGATTCTTCCATTCTGCCATTCTAGAAAGAGCATCATGTGCTGAGTTATTCTTGCCAGCCTTGTAAAGGATTGAATAGTTATAACCGGCTAGTTTAAGCAACCATTTTTGTTGAGTTGGTGTGGTAATCCTCTGGTCCAAGAAATACTGAATGGTTCTGTGATCGGTGTAAATAGTGAAGTGATTTCCGAGCAGGTATGGCCTCCAATGTTGTACAGCAAACACCACAGCAAGCATTTCTTTGTCATAGACGAACAATGCAGCATGGTAAGGGGCTAATGCCTTGCTGAGAAATGCAATGGGGTGGCCCTCTTGTGATAACACCGCTCCAATGCCGACCCCAGAGGCATCACATTCCACCACAAACTCCTTTGAAAAATTTGGAAGTGCCAACACCGGAGTGTTCATAAGAGCCTGCTTAAGAGTTTCAAAGGCTGTTTCCGATTCCGAAGTCTAGTGAAATCCACCAATCTTTAACATATCAGTCAAGGGTTTAGCAATCAAACCAAAGTTCCTCACATATTTTCTATAGTAACCAGCTAACCCCAGAAAACCTCTCAAACCTTTAATAGTATTAGGCTTAGTCCAATTCCGAATGCATGCAATTTTAGCTAGGTCAACTGACACACCCTCTGCACTGATCACATGCCCTAAGTATTCAACGGATGGAACCCTAAAGCTACACTTGCTCTTTTTAACTTTCAGGGAATGGAGCTGCAGCTTCAAAAAAACCTTTTCTAGATGGTCCAAATGATCTTCAAGTGATGAACTGTAGATCAAAATGTCATCAAAGAAGACCAAAGCGAACTTCCTCAAATATTCCCTCAACACATCATTCATCACTGACTGAAATGTAGATGGAGCATTTGTTAGACCAAACGGCATGACTAAGAATTCATAATGGCCATTATGTGTTCTGAAGGTAGTCTTATTTATATCAGCAGTATCCATCCTAATCTGATGATAACCAGATCGTAAGTCAAGCTTTGTAAAAATTGTGGAACCATGCACCTCATCTAATAATTCATCAACCACAGGAATAGGATACTTATCTTTGACAGTGGCTGCATTCAGGGATCTGTAGTCCACACACATTCTCCATGTGCCATCTTTCTTCTTAACCAAAAGTACAGGAGAAGAGAAAGGGCTAACACTAGGTCTAATCACCCCATTAGCCAATAATTCTTGCACAATTTTTTCTATTTCAGCCTTTTGAAAATGAGGATACCGATAAGGTCTCACACGTACTGGTGGTGTATTAGGGAATAACTCAATCTTGTGATCTTGCTTCCTGCTTGGTGGCAGTGTTGTTGGCGTTGTGAACAGCTCCTCATACTTGTTGATTAAGGCTTGAATTCGTGCATTTGGTGTATCTAACTTTTCATTCTCCAAAACCGGTTGCACTTGGACTAGCATGGCCTCTTTTTCTTTTTTAAGCAGCCTAGTCATGGCTTTACAACCAATAACAGTTGCTGTGGCAGTAGTGTCCCCCTGCAATTGGTACTCAAAGCCGTGCACACAAAATTTCATACGCATGGTGTCAAAATTCCACAGAATGTCACCGAGGGGCCTCAACCAACTAGCTCCTAAAACTATTTCACAGCCAGTTACAGGAAGTATGTAAAAATCATCTGAGAAACTGAATTGCTGGAGTTGGAGCTCAATCTTAGCTTCCCCACTAGTCTTCATTTTTGCACCATTAGCTAAAACAACATGTAAAGGAGAAAAGTTGTGTACCTGTACCTTGGTGCCTCTGAGAAGGTGTGGATGAATAAAATTATGAGTAGCACCTGAATCAATAAGCACATGAACTACTTTCTTGTTAAAATTGCCCTTTAGTTGCATAGTGGCTGGACTGGACTTGTTATCACTCATGACCTGCAATCTAATGAGTGGCTCCTCAAGGTCAGTGATTGGTGGAACCTCCTCCTCCACCAAATCTGTTGAACTCAAAAGATCTCCTTCATCCTATGATATTTCCATCACCATTAGTTGTCCCTTTCTACAATTATGACCTGGCTTAAATGTCTCTTCGCAAAAAAAACATTGATTTTTTGCTCTCCGTTCTTGATACTCAGCTTGAGATAACCTTCTATTTCCAGTGTGAGGTGTATTTCCACTTAATGGCTGAGCATTTCTGGCCATTGAAGAGCCTTGCAGTTTGGGGTTATTACTTAAAGGAGTGAACCTGTGAGCAGAAGTGGAATGAGTGCCAAGAAGTGGCCTAGGTTGATTAGAACTTCTTGCATAGCTTCTGTGACTTTCATTCCTAGTTTCATAAACTCTAGCTAGTTCACATGCCTCATAGAGAGTTCTAGGTTTCTGTGCTTGTACATCAACCCTGATGTCTTCCTTCAATCCCCCAATGAAGCATGATAATAACACCTCAGGAGGAAACCCCGGGGCTCTTCGAGATAACTTTGTGAATTGTTCCTTGTAGTGCTCCACACTGCCCGTTTGAGACATCCTAGCCAATGCAGCTTGGTATTCCGACCTGTTACAGCTACTGAATTCTCTCATCAATAGATCAGCTAGCCCTTGCCAGGTGTGGGGAAATTCATGCCGAAACATATACCATCTGTCGGAAGCCTTATCCGTCAAATGCATGGTTGCTATTGAGAGTTTTCTTTCTTCGGGAATCTGATAAAACTCAAAATACTGTTCTGCCTTGTTGAGCCACTCAACAGGATCTCCCACACCGAAGCTACTCAATTCCAGCCGCATTTGTTTCATTGTAGGCAAAGTAGGGTCAATATAAGGCACGGGACCAGGCTACTGGAACACAAATGGGATTGATGAGTTGTGAGAGTACGGACCAGTCATGTGTGGAAATGACAAATGTGGTGTGATAACTGGGAATTGGTTGTTGTGTGAAGAGATGTTGGTTGTAGTGGTAGTGGCATATGTAGGATATATAGTGTGATCCTGAGCCGAACTCTTAGCTTGGGTGAAATGTGGAACTGCAAATGGCAAGGTTGGTGTAACAGTGGTGGAAGGGAATGAATGCATAGTGACGTTATAAGGGCCAGAGTAGGTCATGGTAAATGGATCAGGTTCCCACATTGGTTGGCTGAATCCAGAACCTTCCTACTTCCTCTTCATCTCCACTCGATGAAGCTTCCTCCTCTTTTTGCTCATAGGCGACTTATCCTCCCTCATTTGACTTTCTGTTCTTGCCGTAATAACATCAACTTCAAGATAAGCTTTTACACATTCAAAGAATGACCAAGAGTCTTGTTGGGGGGGGCATTAATTACCTCATTCAGTCATTGTCAAAGTGTTCTAGACTTTTCTGCCAAGCGCGACCCATTATATTTTTATTTATTGATCTAGTACTTCCCCATCTATCTATCACTACTAGAATAATGTTATTAGACATCACCACTATTAAATCGGTCAGGATTGCACCTGATGTTAAAAATCATGTTAACATCAGTTTGTGAAGAAACATTTCTATTATTATTATGGACATCAGTCACCAAAGAAACCGATGAGAAAAGTTTCGTACGAAAAATTTACAAAAACGCGGAGGGACTAAGTTGAAAAATTTGAGAAACGCGGGACTTAAAATTTCATTCCCCCCACACTTAGTCACTTTATTTAAAAACTTTCAAACCTTAATCGATAGACTCTCACTCTGAGTCTCTGACTGCCTCCTTCGCGTCCCCGACCTCAGCTCCTTCTCCAACCTGAGCTCGTTCTCTGCGTTCAGCTCTTTCTCTCTTGCTCTTCCCTGAAACCCTAGCGCTCTCATCCTTCCTCTCATGCTTTCTTTCCACGGCTACTGTCTCTCCCTCATTGAACTACTGCCTCCGTCCCCTCACCGGCGCCATCGCCTCTGCCGGTGCTTCTCTTCCAACGCCACCACGTCGTTGCTCAGAGATCCAAACCCCAACTGGTCCAACCTGCCTCCAAGGAGTTTATCCTTCTCGATTGGTGCGACTTCGAGCACCAAATGCCAGCGACGGAGGAATCGAACACAACCGCAATTACGACGGTGCAACCAGCATCAGGTACTCACTCATACACACTTTGTTCTTTGTTTCTGGGTTTGCAGATTCCCGGTTCTTCCTGCTCTCTCTCCGTCTCTTCTGATTTTTATTTCTTTTCAGAGTCTCTGAAAGATTTTGTTCAAGATCTAAGAATTCACTTGTTTGTGATGGTTAGTGATTTTAATATTGTTCTTTGTTTGATTTGAATTGACTGGGTTTACTTAGGTCTCTTTGCTTTGGAGAAATGGAGGCCACGATGCCCATTTGCAAGACTGTTACTCCAACTCCAGTGAGTGCCTATATTTTCTGAAGCTTCTTTTGATTTGGATCTGGGTTTTGAATGTACAGTTGTGTTCGGATTAGTTGGAATTTGATGTATATATAGAAGTTCACTGGGAAAGCTTTCATTTTGGTTGATTAGAGCTTGTTTTTGATTCGTGATTTTGAAATTTTTGAGCAGAAAGTTGGTTTCTAGGGTTCTTTAGTGAAGTGGATTAGAAGTACCAATTTTAATTTGGTATCTTTTCTTATTTCTGTATGTATGGTGTGTTTCAGTTTAAGATGTGGATGAGGTTTCGGTGATTGAATCGTATATGCTTAGCTTCATTCATTTTTAGTTTTTGTTTCAATATTTTGAACCACCCTTTTGATGTGTGTGAAACACTGTTCTCAGAGATATTGTTTTGAGTGGTGAGTTTACATTGAATTAGGCTTGTTTGATAACTGGAAAAAGAAGACAGATTGATTCTTATTTGGGGGTTGAAAAAAAAAAATGCAGTGATTCAGTTGGTTGGAGTGATCGAATCCAATTCCACACTCCCCTGTGGGAGGATCTGATGAACTCAAATTTCTTGCATTTGGCGACATGGGAAAGGCTCCTCGTGATTCTTCTGTCGAGCATTATATTCAGGTATATGAATTGTGATGCTTTTTTAGTACTGCAGAAATTTAGACTCAAACAATAGTAATTGAGCATCGTTCTAACTCACATCACAACATGTCGTGTTTAATTTAGTAAATCAACATGGATAAAATTAGTAAAATGAGGGGGGAAAAAAGAAACTAACTATACAGTACATTGTTTTTCTTCTACATACCTCGAAGGAAAAGAAAAGGCTGATTTTAATCTTGCGGCATGAATAGCCAGGATCCCTCTCAGTGATTGAGGCCGTGACGGATGAAATAAATTCCAAGAATGTAGACTCTGTCTTCCACATTGGAGATATAAGCTATGCCACTGGGTTTTTAGTTGAATGGGATTTTTTCCTTCACCAAATCAACCCTATTGCTTCTCGAGTTTCATACATGACAGCTATCGGGAACCATGAGAGGTACCTGTGCTCAGAAGACATGCTCTAGGAACTTAATTTGAAGTTCTCTGAGAGGCTTCGATACCATTTTATAGTATATCTAGCTATCTTGGTGTACATTGTTGGTACATTATCTAACAGCTCGTTTTTTGGATCTAGTGGTTGTTTAACACGTACAAACAGACGACTTCAAGTATAATGTCATATTTTCTTGTTTACTTAATTCTATATATGCTTGCTTCTACACTTTTCAGGGACTATATAGACTCTGGATCAGTGTACATTCTTGCAGATTCAGGTGGGGAAGTTGGAGTTCCCTATGAGACTTACTTTCCAATGCCAACCCCAACAAAGGATAAACCATGGTATTCCATAGAACAAGGAAGCGTCCACATCACGATGATTTCAACAGAGCATGACTGGACCAAAAATTCTGAGCAGGTAAAGATGATTAAGCACTGGTCTATAGTATTCTACAGCTGTGCACTGCACTTCTATTTGCATTTGATGTTTTTTTATATGCTCTTGCAGTATCAATGGATGAAAAGGGACATGGCTTCAGTTGATCGATCTGAAACTCCTTGGTTGATATTTATGGGGTAAGTACTTAAATGCTTCAAAACTATTCAAGTTTATGTAATTTTTCTATAGGAACACCATACAATATAAATCAGTTCTTTCAACCGTTGGTTTCTGATTCACATCGGATCTGTTCGTGTGCATGACATACAGTTCGAACCACAGAAATTGTCTACTGTGCATAATTTGATCAATATCAATAGTTTATAACTGCTTGAAAGTGTCACCAGATTTTCACGCATATTTTAATATTTTCAAATTGCAGGCATAGACCAATGTATACATCTGCCCCTGGATTCCTGAGTGTTGATGAGAAATTCGTTGACAAAGTTGAACCATTACTTCTGGCAAGCAAAGTAACATCCCAGACCTTCCCCTAGCTAGTTAATGTTTTCTCTTTCATTTCTCAATGGGTTCCATTTTCTTTTCTAATCTGGTTTTCTATTGGATTCTCTAGGTTTTAGTCCTTCTTGACTCTGTCATATCTCTCTTCAAATATGTGCACTTAATTGAACAAGCATGTTCTTCATTGTTCTTTACATGGAATTGGGACTTCATTCAAACAGATTAACAATAGTTGGAGTTTATCAAGGCGTGCATTATATCTACATGCTTGATGCTTACGAAGAGTTCTATGGACCTAATATGGGCACTGTTTATCTATTTGGGAAGGTAAACATGACGAGTTTTATGTTATAACAC
>BDJD01003831.1:41127-60981 GCA_002564525.1 Rosa multiflora
TTTGATATCATCGGACTCAACAAACTCATGCGCAACGAAATGCGCAACTACATCAACAATTATGATGAAGTTTCTATCCCACGTCTCATGTACACTAGTGTAATTTTCATAGAGCTCTATATTCTCAAGAATAGGTTCTAACGTTGAGGCGTCCCCCAATGATAACCCTAACCCGGAAGATTCTCATGAGATAGATTTTGAGTTTTGATGATCAAAGGATTGGAATGTG
Organism: Rosa multiflora; assembly: GCA_002564525.1. NCBI lineage: Eukaryota > Viridiplantae > Streptophyta > Magnoliopsida > Rosales > Rosaceae > Rosa > Rosa multiflora. Next base: position 41,357 of record BDJD01003831.1, read on the forward strand.
CCAAAGTGTCCTTCAAACCCACGAGCCTCCCACGCATCCTAGCTGGGGCCATGGCCTGTAACGCCAGAGTGCTATTATCTTTGGCATTGGGGCCATCCCTATCTCCATGTAGGGTGGCGCTACGTCTTCTCGTAGGGACGTCTTTCCTTGCAGGCTTGTTTGCAGCATATTTGTGTAATCTCGTCACTTTGGCAACATCAGAAAACGCATCAGACAGAGTATCTGCTACGTTCTGGAGCTCGATTATTCGTCGCACTTCAAGTTCGGACTATGCGGTACGGGGATCGAGATGAGACATAGTGGGGACAGACCACGACAATTCCTATCATTCCTGTTGAACATCTGTGTTCTTATCTCCCCCTAAAGACGGGAAGACTGTCTCATCAAAGTGACAATCCACAAATCTAGCTGTAAAGAGATCGACTGTCAGGGGTTCAAGGTAGCAGACGATAGTTGGAGATTCATAGCCAACATAGATGCCCATTCGTCATTGTGGACCCATCTTGGTACTCTATGGCTGCGTAATAGGCACATAAATAACACACCCAAAAATGCGTAAGTGCGAGATATCAGGCTCATACCCAGTCACTAGCTGTAACGCAGAGTAAGATTGGGTTGCAGTGGGTAGTAGGCGAATTATCGTCGCTGCATGCAATATTGCATATCCCCAAGCAGAAACAGGGAGATTGGTGCGCATAACCAATGTCCTTGCTATCATCTGTAGTCGTTTGATAGCAGCTTCTGTGAGACCATTTTGGGTATGAACATGGGGAAATGGATGCTCTACATCAATCCCCAGTGACATGCAATAGTCATCGAACGTTTTCGATGTAAACTCCCCAGCATTATCAAGTCGAATTGACTTAATAGGATGGCCAGGGTAGTGAGCCCGTAGACGGATAATCTAGGTGAGGAGTTTAGCACAAGTAGCATTTCTAGTGGACAACAGCGCGACATGTGACCAGCGTGTCGACGCATCAACCAATACCATAAAGTATTTAAAAGGTCCGCATGATGGTTGAATTGGTCCACAGATATCCCCTTGGATTCTTTGTAAGAACGGAATGAGTATTTTAGGATCCTTTGCATAGGACGGTCTCGGTTCTAATTTCCCGAAGGAACAGGCTTTGGAAAATGAGAGAGAGGCTTTAGAAGCAACCAATGAGAATTTTTTGTTAGGCCTGAGAGTATGAAATGCTATTTAAAGTAAGTTGGTGATTGCAGCATCACCTAGGGCGCCATCACCATGATGGATGCTATCCATGGTGTCATAGATAGGGATTGTGCCAGCCCTAGGCTGGTGGTGGACGGAGGCGGTGCCCTAGGTAGCAGTGTTGGTCACACTTAGTCTAGAGATCAACTTTTGATTCTGGCTTCCTTTTGCTCGATAGAAAAGATGTCCATGTGAAGCCTTTAGTAGACGGATCATCATATCATGACCAGGATGACCTATCCTGTCATGACAAAGCCAATATGTGTCTAAATCTAAGAGATCTTCTCTCATAACTTTATTGGTTTTAGTAGCTCGAATAGTGACATAAAGTCCACTAGAAAAACACATAAACTTTTCTAAGATGCGCCTTTATTCACAATTATTAGAGGTATTGCAAAGGAACTCATTTCCGTTCTCTATATGCGTTTTTGCATGGAATCCGTTGGCAATTCATAGGTGCGATTTTCCCTAAGAATTTTTGCGATAGTAATCAAGGTGCCATTTGGCAAGGGGAACTTGGGCTATTCCATGTCCTTGAATTAATATTGATGACCCAGCCATCGTAGTCAAAAAAATAATATGCTCAGAATCAAAATTGAGTCATCATGAGAAGAACTCAAAATTTTATTCATAAGCCAACGGAGTTACATCATTGTCTCTTTGACCAAAGAAAATCTAATCCAAAATGCTACCTAATGCAAAACAATGGTAGTCGTCTAACTTCTTTCGATAATTCCAAAATAAATGTGACCAGGTGAGTAGAGAGATGTCGGTGGAGCAAGGCTCGCTTAAGTACCACTAATCTCATAACCTTCCTAGACATCACACTTACTTTGGATGAGCCTACTTTGAAGAAAAACTAAACCATTGGCATTTACTATAAAAATATATGGCAATTGTCTGTTACATCTCTTGGAAAAATAAAGACTTAAACAAAATTGGTGATCTATTAATCCCAGCCAGATTTGTAGTCTTCAACCATTCACTCTAGATCATCTTGTTGATCTTCTTGTTCCACATAGTGAGCTTCTCTTGCTTCACAATATGCTTTGTAGGCGGTGACAATTTCTTCACGAGCTCTAGAAATGTGTGCCCAATGATAAGACACTCCACATCGAGAACATACATCTCTTTGCTCAAACTCCATTGATTGAGGCGCTTTGAAAGCGTCATTTAGATGGCTCTTAGTGTTGATGGCGCCACCAACATGGCAAGAAGCGTTGCCTCCCGCTCTCTTTCCACGTTGACCTCTTCGGTTCCGTGTTCGCCTATTTTGGCAGTTACCTTCCCAAGTAGAGCGATTATATGGACCAGAATGTCCAAATGTATCCCTAAGATTAGGGTTTCTCTCTTGGCTTACTCTCTTTGGGGCGCGACTATAATTGGATTCCGGAATATGCTCTGTTCCCACAGATCTTGAATTATAGTTCTTCACAAGGATGTTATCATGCTTTTCAGCGACATTCATAGCTCCAATGAGCTCATGAAACCTTGTGATCCGTCTTGCAGTAACATCGATTCAATAGTTCTTAGCAACCATCAATGCAGAGACTGGGAAGGTAGAGAGAGTCTTCTCAATCAACATCGCGTTTGTGATTTCTTTACCACAGAATTCCATTGAGTATTTAATGCGAAGTGCTTCTGAGTTGTAGTCAAGAATTGACTTGAAATCACAGAAGCGGAGGCTATGCCATCTCACTTCTAGGTTAGGAAGCATGGAGTCACAGACGTTGCCAAATCTTTCTTCGAGTGAGACCCACAGCCTTCTGGGGTCTTATTCATTCATACACTCGTACTTGAGCGAATCATCCATATGGCGAGTCATTAGGATGATGGCATTCGCCTTATTTGCCTCTAAGGCTGCTCTATTTGCTTCCAAAGCTTGAGCTTGCTCAACAGTTAGCACGTCCTGGCTAGTCTCGAGAATCGTAACTAGGATTCCATCGGCCTTGAGATGCTGGCAGACATCACGAACCGACCTGTGATATCCAGATCCAGTCGTTCCCAATGGAGCAAAGTCCAATTTGTTCAGGTTACTCATCCTGAAGAGAACAAGAAATTAGGGTTAGTTTCGGAGCGTAAAAGGCTACCACAAAAACATATAAAATTTCTGAGCGTAGTTGCTCCCAAGAAATTAGGAATTTCTGAGCTTAATTTCTTCCAATAAATTCAATTCTAAGAGGTATTGGATTAGATCGAAACAATGACGTAAGTGGTCGATCATAAATTATCTACAAACTCTAAGTTTGGAAATCTCAACAAGCTCCAAGCTTGGAGTGAGCATGGACCCCCACTATTCAGCTTAATTAGGTCTCCCCTATGATGAAGACCGGAGGGGTAGAAGAAGGGATGTTGCAAGTCCCCGAGAAAAAGAAGAGAAATTGAATAAAAACTCAAAAACGGGAACTTTTAGAAAAGTTTACCTCTTAGGATCACATAATGTATTTGGTCATTGTTGTAGGATTTGGAGACGAGCTTCAGTCCTAGTGCAAGCGCCCATACTTGTAGGATTGCAGCGTGGTCACAGAGTCGCGGGGGTCGCGGAGTCGTGGGGTCGCAGGTTAGCAGAGTTGCGGGGTCTCAGGTTCGCAGAGTCACGAGGCAGCAAGTTCGTAGAGTCATGAGGGCGCGGGTTTGCGGAGATGCCACGGGGCTGCGAGGATGCTACAGAGATGGCTCGAGCGTGCGCGGGGGAAAGGCGAGTTTTTGCGGGGAAAACCGATTGTTTGCGGGGGCAGAAGGGTAAGGAGGGCTTGTGGGCGTTGTAGGGGCAGCGAGACTAACCTGGTAGGGTTAGTGTTGAGTTGCAACGCGGGGGCTGCGGGGGCAGTGGTAGCACCAGCGAGGCTAATCCGGTGAAGTATTTTTTTCCGGCTTTTAGGGTTTTGGTTTTTAAAGCTAGAGTTAGGGTAAGTGCTGATAACGTGTTTTAGAGAAATTGGAATTGAGAGAAAATCGCTGTGTATTCTCATTGATAATAGGGGCCTCTTTATATAGAGGATTACAAGGCATAGAGTCTGAATCATACAAGGAAAGATAATCTCTAGATTCTTCTAAATTAAACCCTATTATCACTAGGTCAAGTAACCTACAGTTTGGGCCAAACGCACAAATATGGATTTGCTTGAACAATCTCTTGTTTTTCGTTATATTTGACTTAAAATACCTGGGTTTTCTCTTAGGTGGTAACCCAAAGCAAGCTTCATTTTGGAACCCAGTTGTAGAGAAAATTGAGAAGAGATTGGAGGGTTGGAAAAAAGCTTTTTTGTCGAGAGGTGGTAGGTTGACATTGATTCAAGCAGTTCTGAGCAGCCTCCCAACATACTATTTATCTCTATTCCAAATTCCGGTGGGAGTGGCAAAGAGATTAGGATCTCTTCTGAAATTTTTTTCTGGGATGGAGTCGGAGAGGGTAAGAAGAACCATCTAGTTCGTTGGGAGATACTATTGAAAAGCAAAGAAAGAGGAGGGCTGGGAATCGGGAATCTACTAGCAAAAAATAAGTCTTTCCTAGGGAAGTGGCTTTGGAGATTTCCTTTGGAGAGAGAGTCCTTATGGCATGCTGTAATAAGGAGGCAAGGAGCAAATATGGATATGATGTGAATGGGTGGGACACAAAGCCAATTTTGGGTGGATCAAGTAGAAGTCCTTGGAAGGATATTTCAGCAGGAATAAGCCAATTTTCTCTCTGTCATAAACTAATTGTAGGCAATGGCAAAAGAGTGAGGTTCTGGGAAGACTCTTAGCTAGAGGATCAACCCTTAAAATTCTACTTTCCAAGGTTGTTCAGACTATCAAGACACACCAACTATTCACCCTCTCAATTTTCCAATGAGCTGGGACTTTGGGTTCAGAAGAAACTTAAATGATCAAGAGATTGAGGAGTTTGCCTCACTGATGGTTAAACTAGAAAATGTCCGATTAGTGGAGTCCAAACCAGATGAAAGGAGATGGAAGCTTGAGCCTAATGGGAAATTCTCTTGTAAATCCTTCCATTGCTTCTTAATTAGTGGTGGATCAGTTCCAATTTTTGCTCCTGCGAAGTTTATTTGGAAGGTCAAGGTCCCTACTAAGGTGAAGATTTTGGGATGGCTTGTGGTACTGGGGAAGACGAATACATGTGATGTTCTTCAAAGGAGAAGACCGGGAAGTTGTTTTTCTCCTCACTGGTGCATTTTATGCAAAGCTCAAGGGGAAAGTGCTGATCATGTCTTCTTTCATTTCTTATGGAAAAAATTATTTAGGGAGGCAAGAGTGGACTGGACAACTCCATTAGAGAGAAGTGACTTACTAAGAGAAACCATAGCGTTTGTTAAAGGTAAAAAGGCCAGAACCCTTTGGGGTTGTGGGGTGCTAGCTGTAGTTTGGGTGGTCTGGATGGAAAGAAATAAAAGATTATTTGAAAACTATGGAGGGGTGGAGAAGGAAGACCTGTGGGAGAGAGACAAGTTCTGGGCATCCTTATGGGTTTCTATTTCTAAGGAATTCAAGGATTATAATCTTTCTTCCATTATACTTAACTGGCAAGCAGCTGTGGTATAAGCCCCTAAGCCTTGATTAGTATTATTAGACGAGATGCTAGGCCTATAGCCCTAGCTGCCCTCTTTAGATCATTAAAGCAGACTCCTTGTCCGCCTCCCTGTACCTCGTTTTTTGCTTTTTTAATGAAAAGCTGTTTCTTCTCCAAAAAAATTAGTAGCACCTTCTTCTCTTGATGTGTTATTATCCATTTTTAATTTTTTTTCAGAAGCCAAACAGCTCGATTGATTCTCAAGAAGCCCTGACTCTCAAATCTTTTTCCATCGAGAATTATATTTGTTACTATATTGCTAATGCTTTGGAATATATATTCGAGGGTTCGCCTTGCCTAGACTTGTTGTTCTCATTCCTAGACATATATTAAAATCGGATCCTTGTTTTTGCACAGAAGTAATGGATCCAGATATTGACAAGCAATGACAATATATAAACAAGCAGAGCGAAGCCATCAAGATGTATAACACACGTACAATAGAACAATAGCGAATGAGTACATTTTAATAGAAATACGGCCAAATGAATTAGTATGTCCATCTTCCATGGAGACAACACCTCAAGTTATATATCACTCCTATCTAACTTCAGAAAATCTGACCTTTACCATTAGTTTCTTAGTCCATGAACATATCACCTTGTATCTGAATACGTGTACAGCTCATCCGGAGAGAAAAATATTACATAACAAGTAACAAGCAAATTACCTCCAACAAGAGCTTACAGCTCTGTCTCCAAAATTTGGACAAAAAATTGACTCAAACAGTGTTTGCAATTTCACTACAATCAGAGGTATGTAAAGTCATCTGCCATAAGAAAACGAGTTTCTTCTTCCCTAACTGAACAATCCTTGCAAGCTTTCTGGATGCTTGGGTGAATTTTCCACCATAAAACCATAAAAATTCAAGTGCCTCAGTCCGGGGATCCCCTACAGGTAATCTGCCTTCCAACATAGCAACCACATTGATCATACATGGCTTCAGTGGTGGCACTACATGCACACAACACAAGGCTACACTCACTAGCTTCTCAACTTCCTCACTCCTCAATTGTCCCTCTAACCTCAGGTCTGCTAGTTCCATATACCTCTTCTGCTTGTGCATTTCTAATGCATTAGAGGAAAATATATTACTTGGAGTTCCGAACTGGTAGAAGAGAATGACAGTCCATTTCCTTCACCATTTTCATTGCCAGTGCCACTACACTGAAACAAAACTTCTAGCTACTTTCCTCACAAGTTCAAGTAGAACCATACTGTAGCTGTACACATCAGTTTTGTCCATGATTCAACATCTACTAGGCCATTCATGGTGCAAGGCAACCCTGAGTTCCTCTCAATGTCGTCAACAGTATGGATTTTTTTTATTACTTATCAGCTTGACAAGCCCAAAATCTATCTTGACTTGCAATCATCATGTAAAAGAATGTTTCCCAGCTTGATGTCACAGTGGATGATCTTACGTTTACAACCCTTGCGCAAGTAAGCAAGTCCTCTTGCCATTCCAACTGTTATTTCATACCTCTTCGGCCATTCTAATAACCAAAAAGGATCGATCTTCTCCAGCGAACCTCTATTCATATACTCATGAAGCAGAAAGCATTGTTTCCCATGGATGCAGAAACCTCTCAACTTAGCCAGATTGCAATGGTGGACGCTTCTGACTGTTGCTCTGTCTTGGTGCAAAATTTCATCTTCCCTCGGTCTCCCAAACTTGTGATCTTCTTCACTGCCACTATAGCATTGTCTGATATAGTATCTTATATACTGTACCAAATCCTCCACTGCCAGTTTGGGTCTGAAAGTTTTCTGTTGCAGCTGCAAACTCTTCATTATTGAATCTCCTGGGCAAACCCAGAATAGAGATAATCTCCAGCTCTGCTGATGAAGATGAATCACATGTGTCTAAATTAACTCCAGTTGGCCTATTCTTTCTCAACCATATAATTACTAGGACCACCATGGTGATTAACATAAAGAACACCAACAACGTTATGATCACCACCAAAGCTGATTTTTAAACAGCTATGTTTCTTCTTCTGACTAGAGACTTGAGATACGTTTAGGAAAGCCTTATGTACCCTAATGGACCTCCCTGACCATCAGAGTTTAACATGAAGGAACCCAAATTGTAATCAAGAAGCCAACAAAAACCAAATGAATTGTATCTGACGTTACCGAGAGAAGTTGAAAAACAACCTGCAAACCATCATCCCCAACTAAATGCAAAGCAGTCTTGTTCATCTCCATATAGGACAGCGGCATATTTGAGTTCTTGAAAGCTTCTGTTTCCCTGGATAATTAGAAATGCCACAGAGAGACATGATAGTCAGAATTGGGAATGGGTGGCATTGAAAAGTACTGGAATGATTGACCGAGAAAATGAAGGAAGACAATGATATTCAGAATAACGAGAGGTATGAGTAATAATTGGTTTTGAAGATTATGTGAATCATAAAAAGCTACATGCTTGGGCTTAACCATTGCCCACAGTCAACAAATATCAATATGCAAGGTTGATAATTAAAGCATAGATTGTATGAAGTCGTCCATTTTTGCCCGGCAACTCTACTGCATCTTATTAAGATCCCCTGGCCCCAAGTCTCAATCTTTCTCAACTAAATTTCAAAACATGTATGATTTGACACCAAGGAATCTATCATTGATTCATTTTTCTTAGCGATGTAATTAACAATGATGAGTAAAGAGAATAGGAAGATGAACTAGTTTAAAGGTTTAAACTTTAATAGGGGAAATTGAGAATTTGGCATGGACTTTAATAGGCATGGACTTTCATGGGACCATGACTCCCATCCCAAATGGAGACGAAACTTGATTTGATGCGACCCCAAAACCCGAACCTTTCTATTAAGCACAATTAAGCAGTTACCCTTTTGTATTCCTTCGGCTGCTTCATAAACGCAAGCCTTTTCCCTTTTTTTCTATAAAATTAAAATTAAAAAAAACACGCGTTTTTACCTCGGTTATACAAATTCGTCTCTACGGTCGTTGACTTTTTGACCACTGACCGTTGTAGAAGCGCGTGAACCGCCCCAACGCCGACTTAAATCTTTTATATATCACTTATTAATTACTACTTGGCTTCACTTGCAACTCTCTCTGTCTCTCTCTCTCTCTCAATTCTTCAATTCTTCAATTCTCTCAATTCCTTCTCCCTCTTGTGGCACGATGATGATGATCGGCAACAGTAGCGGGGGTTCTAGTGTCAGTCAACAAAGACATTGCTTGCAAGATTCCAACTCAACTTCTTAAGGAAACCCTGCAAATTCCTAGCATCTGTAGTGGGCCAATGGCACTTACTTGGAAATGAAAAGCTTGCTGCATTTTTGCGCAGGAGAGATTCTGGTTCATCGATTTTGACAGGGGAAGAAAACCTGCTGCTCCCTATGCATATGCGATAGGAAACTCAGAACACGCAGTGGACTGGTCAGTGAGTGAACAATATTGAATTTAACATATGGAAAGTTATTAACAAAATTATGCTCAAGTTGTTAGGTGTGGGATCAGAACTTGCTAATATGTTCAAAGATCATTGCTTGAAACAGTTTCTTTAAAAAGAAACTAGCATTTCTCCACACATGCTCTGCATGTGCAAATATTTTTTTATTTTTTTATTTCTGAAAATAAAAAAGAAAACGGTTATTGTAGAGAAAAGATAATGGGTGAAGAATAGAAAATTTATATAGATGTTAGGGGCTTTTAAAAGTGGGTTGTGGGTTATATTTTATTTATTTTTTAATAAAAATATATTTTGTAAATGTCATAACTGTCCTTATGATTTAATTAATTCTCAAAATTTATTAAATTTCTAGGGTCATTTATGTCAAAATTTTAGATTTTGGCTAACAACCCCTCTTCTCTTAATAATAGTATAGATTAATAATAGTATAGATAAGTAAAAAGATAAATGTGCTGCACACTACAATGCAGAAGCATAAGGCTTGCCTAATAGCAAATGAAATCAATGCTACTCTATTCTCTTTTTTCTCTGTCTTTTTCCTTCTATTTTCCTCTAAAGAGATGCTCCTACAAGTTATGGACATAATAAACTTTTTCAGAGCTTTTCACTTTGACATATATGGGTTGAGTCATCAATAGCATAAAAATGAGATATACTATGAGCATCAATGCTTCTGACATATGTGTGCATATGGACTTAAAAACACTAAGAAATTGATAAGTACACCCTTACAACTCTGCAGGAAGCATGAATCATGAATCAGTAGAGAATAGTTATTCAGGATCACATCTTAATTTTTAAATTCTGAAAGAAAAATTGCAAAAACTCAGATCCTGCTTAGTAATGATTCAGGAGCAGAAGTTCTGTCAGCTTCACATTGATTAGCAAGAAACCTGAAAATAAAAAGATTCTTTTGTGGCAAAATAAATTAAGAGGAGAACGAATATAAAGACAAACCAATGCACAGAAATTGTACTTTAAAACAACTAAGATCAAGACAGTAGAACAAACGAAAAATAACAAAAGAGCAGTGGATTGACTCGACATCAATGCAGGAATTGGTAAACTCCCTCGCAAAATCGTCACAATATGCTTTCATCCACATAAGCTTTCTAACCTGATCAAATAATAGCCAAGACCACTGCAATCAACAGTGAACATGTATATCAAAAACACCTTTTCAATAAGTGATGATTTCCCCCAAGTTTCATAGGAACACCTACTTACGTCCTCTATATGCTCTTTCAAAAGTGGCTAAGGGGGGAGCTGGTCAGTTAACTTTAAGGTTCAGATAAATCTGACTGCTTCAATCAGTTGGTTCGTTTCAACATACTGAATAAAATTTTCCATTTGCAAGACAAAATTATAAAGTTCATATATATTATGCTGACAAATCAACTCAAGAAGCTCTTTCACATCATAATAAGCAAAGGTGAATTCATACGCGGTTAGCAAATGTTCATTGTGAGACTGCAAGCAATTACTTATTCCTTATTCACTTCTGAAAATCCTGGTCAACATCTTCAAAATGACACACAATCTGCTACCAATAGTGTCCCTCTGTACCATCAATTAGCTACTGATATAAATTCACCCTCAGACATGTCAGATATGAAGCCCTCCACCTTCAGTACTTTGGCTAATGCTCCATCTTCACCTATATCATAAAGTCAACAACATGGTCAACACCAGCCTGCAGATCAATGCATTAGCTAGCTTTAACCTGCACAATCTCGTGCCACTACCCAAATTCATACCTACCACACTCAGATGGACCTCACAATGATTTCTCTACATCTCACACTCTCTGCTTCCACATCTATTTCCGAAAGTCAAATCCTCAGTCAACACCAGACTCTCATCAGCAATTCCTCTTTGATTAACTTCACAACATATATATCAGTCAAACTGCATTTTGGGTGAATCAACACAGTCCTTCACTTTTAAGACCAGGTGAAATCTATTTCCCATTATCTGAGGAGCCACTTCATTTAGATGCTCCTGATTTTACTTCAATTGCTCTAATATCATGCTGTGATTTACAGAGAAATGATGTAGAAGACCAAGATGAAACAATATACCAGGAATTCCAAAACAATATTCAGCTACTCCATATTACTGAAGCAAATAAAAAGACATTTAAAGCCATAGAGATGAGCAACAAATTGTTACGAAGAAAACCAAAGGACTGCTTTCGAGGGCATGATAACCTGCTAAAAAAATAAACTACAAGATCAATACTAGAAACTTTTGCATGGTATGATTTGGGTATCACTTTCTCCACAGTTTAAGTATTGTTTGTATTCCAACTGTCACATTGGTGAAAGAAGATACAAGATTGCCATGTCGTATACAATGGTTTACAGAAGGTCAGAAGGCATAATTCGCCAATTCAGATAAAAACATGGTGTCACTACTCACTATAGAATCTAACTATGCAACAGGAAGAAAAATGTACATACTTTCCCCATTTAGTTCCAGCTTATAAAAGCATATCTTACTTGGCGTTTGGGAGGCTTTTTCTCACACCACTTTTATTTTAAATTGAGGAACACGGCATCCTTGCAAGCGTGGTCAAAGTCCTAAATCTGTGAACCACAAAAAAAATAAAAAAATAAAATTGAAAAAATAAAAACAAAAGGCATATCAGCCTATTCTACGAAATTGATTGCTGGAAACTACGATCAAAGTACAACATCCTGCAGTCAACTATTTCAATTAAACGTGGAGTAAGTTTAACATAAGATAGAGAAAAAAAAACAAAACAAACACCAAAGAATAGAGATACAGTATGCACATCACCAAAGTAGGAACAGAGACAAGTAAACAACAACAGTCAATATTCGATTAGAATTTATTTCACATGACACAAAACCTATGGAGAATAAGCAACCAGCCAACTTTGGCCTACTGAAACCTTGAAGATCAATAAACAATCGGAAGAGTATCTTAGATGGCACAATGTGGTAACAAATCAGAAGAAGATAAGATACACAAATGCATGTATGGACATTATATATTCAGCATACATCAGAAACACATTCAGAATTCATAAGACAATCTAATTCTTGTTTTAAATTTCATGGTTGCATAAGAATTGGGATCAATACACTAAAACTAAAGGAAAATCTAAAACTACTCAGTAATCCCAAATTCCCAATACTAATCAGTAACAACAAAAAGCTAATTGGCTCACTAAATACCTCTGTGTTATCCTTTGCTTGCATCTCAGCTGCCAGCTTCTATGTTGGACAGGGGAGATGCACATTATAGGATTAATCAAGTCATAGTATCTGCACAGATAAATTCCATACTTTTCGTTTCAGAAACTTTATGTAAGTGTGAATACAAAAGCCAACACTAGAATAACAGCACCCAACATATACACCTACTTATTTGTTTAAGCTTTGGTGCTCTTTAATTAGGTTCTCTAAGATGAGATAAACAAAAGGAATACTGACTCATACCCAATCCATCACAAAGTCACAATTTTTACCTGTGGTGGAGATGAAGATCAATTTTGGTGCTCCAAAACTCCTTTATTTGCATATACATATTGGTGCCTAACAGAAATCCAAGAAATTTAGAGAGGTCAAACAAGCACCCAACAATACTTGCTATAATATTTTCAGACTCTTTCCAAGACAAAAATAAAGACAGCTCAAGTTATAGCAGAATCCATTTAACAACAGTTGAAAACAAATTTAGGATACATTTTGTTTTTTTACTAACTAATGTCCTGGATCCCGATAAGACAGAGTCCATTTTTTCTTCTTCACTTTAGACTTTCCACAGACAAAGAGTTTAGACATCAGTCATCTTTTATTCCTTGACAACTAAGAAAAACCACTGACTTACAACTAGTGCAATAAGATGAGAAATCCAACCGAGGTCACAAGCAAGCAAATAACAAATCAAAAACAACTCACGAACATGGACATTGAAAAGAAAAGCTGTGCTTGCTCAGTTTGTAGTCAACAGCTCCAGGATGGATGCACTTTACTATCCATGCCACATAATTGGGGCATGTAGATACCTAAAGGCAATCAACAACATCAAATTTTAGATAATCCTTGTGTTTCTAGACTTCTTTAAATTGACATGTCAGTCTGTGTAAACATTAGTTTTTATAAAACAGGTGAGTGAATCAATGTGAAGTGTGTATTTCTGTGCGTGCGCACGTTTGTGTAGAAGATTTGAAACCAAAATCTCTAAGGTAATTCGAACTAGATTGTCAATCAAGAAGCCTATAATTACCAAGAAACTAAATCCTACTTTAAAGTAACAAGATGGGGGAACACATCAAGATACTACATTTATTTGGACAACTCCAGGGGAAACACAAGTTACACAGATACCAGCTTCAGCAGGCAGCCGCTTATGTAAGACACTACTAAATATAATGTGCAACCAACAACGCATCAAACAACATGTACAGAACCAAGTGACGAAAATCCAAACAAAACAGATACGTAATAACACAGATTAATTAAGTAATTTACAGTTCACAAGGACCTACTTATAGTTCAACAGACCCCAGAAACAACATTTATGTCGTCTATGTCAATGAAACCCACATTATCAGCACTGAAATTGGCTAACTTGTCAGCAATGTGGTTTCTTCCCGAAAGATATGGGAAACAAGGAAATGCATTTTGGCCAGGAGGGTGTGACAATTACACCACTGAGTAGCCAAGAGCCAAGGAACTGATGAAGAAGAGGATAAGAGATACTTAACCGCTAAAGCCTAATCGCACTCCCTCGATCCTAAACTTCTACTTAATTCCTAGTTACCTACATGAACTCAATTGAAGTGTATAATTTTATTGTAAGGTTGAAGTTGGAAGTAAGCGTCTAGATCTAGTTTGCATATACAGATTACATTTTCCTTGCATGGTAAAATCACCAACGAAAGATCAAACTGTTTAGAAACAGTTCAGAGCAGGTCAATATTGCAATTTGTTGAGATAATGAGACTGACATACCTCTCATAAAGTATATAAAAATATCCATGCATAATATTATGCATGAAAATAGGGAACTTACAAGGGAATTCATATTAGCAATTTGACTTGTAGAGCCTCTAATAAGGGATGAGAATAGCAATACCGACAGTAGTGCTGGAGCCAGATGATTCACTTGTAAGTACTCGAACTTCAATCAGTTTCTGCTTGATGCAACTGCAGTAAACTATTTCAATGAACCCTGCAATAAGTTTAACATTAGATAGATACCAAAAATTGCAAACAAGATCACAGTTCTCCAATTATATATCCATTTGCTACAATGATCTTGAAAAAGTAGAACCTCTCAAACACTTATCAATTGGATAAAAAATAAAAAGTAACTTTTGAATTAGAGATGAATTGATACAACTTATGATCACCACAAAAGTTACAATTTTTGCTTATAGGAAAACAATTTAGTCTAAGCACTTCATGGTTTAATTGAATAAAGAGTTTTTCCATATACGTTTTACAAACTGATGTAGAAGGCATAGGTGCTGAAACATACTTTACAATCAAACAAGAATGGAAAATCACAATTGTCTTTAGGAAATAAATATTGAACACAAATGAACTAGGAAAGAGGAATACTTACACTGTCAGTTTTCCTTTGTCTACCAGTTGAGTGAGAAATAGTTCTTCAGATATACTTGTTGCCAGCAACTAAATATTCAGTTTATCATATATGTTATGTGTGTGTGTGCGCGCGCACGTGTAATATAGAAAGAAAAAAATAAGTGCTACAATTGACTGGAGTGCAACAAGGAAATGAAATTGTGTTTGGATGATGGATTTATAAATCAGACTCACAGAACATCCAAGGTTGCTAAGGGAGCAGCAATTTTGAATTTCCAATTCCTAGTGATATTGACAAAGACTTATTACAAACATTCAATAACTTCAAATTGAATCTTGAAGCAATGCTAATAAACCAGGATCTACTATATCCTTAGACTATAAACCAACTATCAATTCCATAGTTGATGTATCAGCAGAAAAACCCCACTCCACCATTTCTTGAATAAGTTCCATAGCCCATGATGTCTCATTGTTATTTAACAACCCTCGGATAATAGTGTTGTAGGTCCAACCATTTGGAAAACATCCTTTCCCTCTCATTTTTCTCAGCAACTTTTCTGCTTCGATCAGTTATTAATCCATGGTGACAAAGTCCATGAATCACTACAGTGTATGTTCTCACATCAGGCTGAACTCCTTTTAATGACAAACCATAGAAGAGATCTCTTGCGGATTCAACTTTTTCAGCTTTGAACAAACCTTCAATAACAAGAGTGTAAACTATTACACTACCATCTCTTTAAGCAATTTTATTGCCGTAGAAAGTTGAAGCCATTAAGTAAAACAGCATATAAGTTTGAACATCTGGAAGCGGGCCACAACCTTGCATCTCAGAGAACAACTCTCTGCTTCTTGAATTCTCTCCACTTTGCAAAGACCATCAATAAGAGTGTTATAGGTAATTGTATTTGGAACAAGTTCCATACAACGCATTTCCTTGAAAATCTTCTTAGCCTTGCAAGATCCGTTGATCAATATGCTACAACTATGAACATCAACCATGGAGCCCTTGGAAATCATCAGATCAAAGACTTGTTTGCTTCGTCCATTTCGCCCCGCAAACATTAACCGTCCATAATTTTTATGTAATCGTACCAGGCTCAATATGCTATGAATCATCATTTGAACCACACTTCTGGCTTCCACGACCATCCCATCCTTACAAAGTGTATCAGCCAATACATTGAAGGTGAAGATATTTGGAAAGACACCTTCACTCAACATTTGATCCAACAACCTCGTAGCTTCTTTCCACTGGCCTAAATTGCAAACCCCGAAAATCAAAGAAGTGTAAGTGACAACATTTGGAGCATACCCCCTACTGATCATTCTGACAAGAGCTTCATTGCATCTACAGCAAGTGTGTCCTTGCAAAGCCCTATGTTAGGCTCGCATCCATTTTCTTCCATCTTCCGAAGTAAAGTAATTGCAGCATTGTTGTTCCCTATCATGCAAAAGCCCTTTACTAGTGTGTTGAAAGTAACCACATTGGGCTTACAGTGACCCCCCTCCACCATTTTGCTGAAAAGTAGTGCTGCCTTAGCCACTTGATTCTCGAGAACAAAGCCGTGGATCAGAGTGTTGAAGGTAATAACAGTTGGTTGAAGACCCAATTTGAAGATTTGTGCCAAGACAGATAAGCTAAACCCCATTTAATTCAAATTGCAATAGCAGTTGATCGTAATGTTTAGAGTGTAGTCATCAGGAACAATACCGATCAGACCCATCTGTCTGTTCGAAGAGATGACTGCTGAATATTGTTTCAATTTGGAAAGATGAGTCATGATTTGAATCAAACGGACAACACAAGGCAGAGGACGGCAGTGAAGCATTTCAAGACCCAGTTGATTAGAGCAGTGAAGGTGGTGACATCTGGTTGAAGACCCAGTTTGAAGAACTGTGCCAAGACAGGTAAATTCAACCCGGGTTGTTTCAAACGACAGTGGCAATTTGATGATACTAAGAGTACAAGCATCATGGGCGAATCAGACCCGTTTGTTTAAACAGAGGTGACAGTGGCAATTTGCGATGATACAAAGAGTACAAGCATCATGGGCGAATCAGACCCGTTTGTTTAAACAGAGGAATGACTACTCAATAATGTTTCAATTCGGCAATTTGAGCCAAGAGTTAGTTGAAGCAGACAATGGAAGGCAGAGGACGCATGTGAAGCATTTCATGGAACACCTTCAAGGTATGCTCCACATTTCTGACTGATTGGGTTTCACTAGATTTGGTTGGGTTTGAGGGTTGGGAATGAAGCGAGGCCATGCTAGTGTTGACAACAAGATGAGTACAAGTGAAGGGAAGGCAAACCTCTTGTGCTGCTTCTGCTGCAATGAGAATAATAAGAAGAGAAATCCCGGACTGATTTACGCATCATCTTGAGTATTTCTGAAACTCAAATCGACACTAGTAGGGAAGAGCTGATTTGCTAGAGAACGCTTTGTCAATTCAACAATAGAATAGTTGCTGGCTATGAGTTCTTGAGTCCCGTTTTAATAGACCTTTCATCATTGAATTGTTTTTATTTTCTTTTTATTTTATTTTTTATTTTTTGTAATCTGATGGTGTGTGAGAATTGCATCACTTTACAGTTCATTAATCGTCAAATAAATGGCGTAGCCAATCAGCTTGCATAGCTTGTAAGTTTTACTTATGTTGATAAGTTCTAGTTAGATGAGAATTCTGCTATCATTCAGGATGTTCTCTATGAAGATATTTGTCATGCTTCTCATATAACCCAGAGTTCAGGTATTACGTCCCCTCCACGGTATAGTGATATTTCTCTCATTAATAATAATCTCAGTTAGGGACTTAGGGGTGCTTAAAGCCCCTACCTTCCCCTGAAAAAAAATAAAAAATAATAATAATATTCATTACAAAGACTCACACATCGTTAGATTATTTATATAGTAAAAATTTCATTGTCTTTTAGTAGTTTAATACAAACTATAAATTGTTAATAAGATTATCGTTACACTAACACACCGTTAGATCATGCGTGTACTTGTACAGTAAAAGTTTCATTATCTTTTAATGCAAACCACACATTGCTAATAAGATCACACTTCTTACATTATATGTCCATGTGTAATACAATGATCTTAAAAAAGTAGATCCTCTTTTTTTTCTCCTTATTGTTGAACAAATTATAACTATATTATAGGAGTGCTTTCCTTATGAATAGTTCACTACTAGAAAACAGGCCTATGGCCACAACCATTAATCTGTGGCTATTGAGTTTACTGAGGACAGATAGCTGTGGCTATTGGTCTTTAGCTACAAATATGGTGTCCGACGCTATTTGTACAGACTCCATTTGAGATTTCTCTCTCTGGGCCACCACTTAAACTGTCTGTGCCCAACTTGGCATCACCCCTTCAAAACCTTCACGCGCGCTGCTCTGAGTGCTCTCTGACATCTACAGTCAACTTGTCTATTTTACTATAATTTATTGCTTCAAATTTCCCACTGTTATCACTTGTCCGTGGCAAATTTTTAATTTTTGCACAAAAAAAAAAAAAAAATTAGTTTAGTACATGGAGCTCGGCTTAGTCCCATACTGGTATTAGATCTACTCAAATTCTGGTATTTGGATAATTACCATATATATTTCTCATTAGAGTATATTTATCAGCACCGTACATTAGTAATATACATTCAAAACTATAAAAGCTATAAAATACAAGCAAACTATATGCACACGTCTCATTGGATCTGCTCTATCAACCTTCAATGAGATCCAATTCTTCTCTATCTCATTGGATTTGCTCGATCTCTGTCCTTGCGCCAATATCATCCTAAACAAAGAAACAACCCAAGAAAAAATTGAATAGAAAGCAAATCGATTACAATCAAAGACCTCTGCCCCTCTGCTCAAAATCCTCACACCCTAAAACAAATCAATTACAATTAAAACAAAGCTTCGGTGCTTATACCCACTACCACTACCCAATTGAATATCAGTCAAGATTCAACAAGGCATAACCCAAGGCTTCAGTCACCCAATTGATTATTTGAACCCTAAAATACTCCTAAAATCCCAATAATCAAGCAAAAAATTGATACTTACAAATATGCAATAGAAGATTCAAGCTGCAAACTCGCAGGAGCCATTGCTGCAAAATTCAGCTACCACATTAGCCAAAGCTCTAGAACTTTGACACCAGCAAACCTGAAAAAGAAACAAACCAAGTGGCTTCAGATCTATACTGATCTACATTGATATCACAGTGAAAGAAGTAAAAAGAATATTACAAAAGGGGTATGAACCCATGCATTCTGATGTGCCTTATAACTTTCAAGTCTCTATGATGTCTAGGCACACCTTTCCTTGAGATGATGTTCCAACTTAAGCATGTTGAGAAAGCCTTCAAAATTCCAATTCAAGGAGTGAGAAGAATTTAGGTCACTAGGTGAAAGATGTAGGATCCAGTATGCGATTTGTAGTAGAAACCTATCTTTCCACCTAACAATGTTATAATGCAGAACATATGAAAATCCAAAAAGAAAGTAGTTCAGACAAAAAATCGAAAACAGAGACTCTTTCTTGTAGCAGAACATTACCATGTAGGCTTTTGTGTCAACAGGATTAGGAAAAGCAAGTCCTTCCAATGTGGGTTGCAGATCATCTGTAATCTCGAGGACCTGAGAAACAACAGTTTGAATAATGTGTTATCATTGAGAAACAACTGATAGTATGGCTCCTCTAACATGTAAATTTGATTGCATTATTTAGCTCCATACAAATTAAGGTATCATTGTCCCTCACTCTAAAACATAAGATAACTGAAGGTGTACTAATGGATAATT
>BDJD01003832.1:0-33482 GCA_002564525.1 Rosa multiflora
GCGGTCAGAATTACATAAAAGAAACTCAGACCATACACGAGTCCAGTTGTAAATATTGCACTAAAAATATACTGAATACAGGTTTAGTAATTACTAATTATAATCACAACCACCAAAGAGCTCCTCTACCTCATGGTTTCGGATAAATGACAATGGCACTCAAATTCCCTCTTAACACAAAACAAAAGTAGACCACTAACTGAGGATAAGCACAGCGAATGAAAGCGTAACTAATATCAAGCTTATAGCATCCTAATAAGTTATCACAGGTTGATTAAAGTCCTGAAGGAGCTAGCGGAGTTTGCAGTAAGTTTGGCTGCTGAAAAATGCCTCAAACTACATATTAACAGTTCCATTCTATCAAAATTCGATGCCAAGAGTTAATTCACCAAAACACTAAAAGATTCTTAGTAGTGTGAAAAATCAATCATGGTGGAATAGAAGAAGTAGGTACCTGGCGAGCTAATCTCCGATAAGCGGTTTTGATTTCCTTGCTAGTGGCGGCTTTATTAACCCCTAGAGTGGCGTAGTAATCACCGGAAGCGGCGAACACCGTCCCAACGCGGCGTTTCCTACTCAACTTGTTCCACGGACGAGTAGTACAATTGAGTGAGGCGAAGCTCTTGTGGGACCCGCAGAGAGCAAAGGAAGAAGATGAAGACGAAGACGGCGACGGCGACGGCGGGAAGAGGAGGTGAGGAGAGGAAGGAGGGAGGAGAGAGAGGGCCGCGGCGGCCATCGGAGTGTGGGGAAATCAGTTGGAGGATTTGGTTGCTGTTAATGTAGCGTCCATTGCTTGGTGACTAGTAGAGAGAGAGAGAATGAGAGAGAGAGAGAGAGAGAGAGAGCTGAGGAAGAGGTCTGGGGGTTTGGATGGAAGGGAGTGGTGGTGAAGTGGCAGAGCTTGGAATGCAAAGGATGTGTGGTCAATGCTGCGACTCCGTTTCAGGCACCCACGTTTTAAATTCAAGGCTTTTCTTTCGACTCACGCCCTTTGGGCCTTGGGGCTCCCATGGCGAGTCTGGGTCCGGGTCAGGGTTTTAGGGCAAAGTCATGGCGAGATCCATTGGCGGATTGAGGCGAACCACCCCTTCAGAACAGTACCATCACGTCCGTCCAACACTTACATTCTGGTGGTCAATTAATTTGTACTCAATTGTGCATAACTATCGATAGATTTAAATCCAAGAATAGAGAATCATGAGACTAATAGACTTGTTTTATTTGCCTCACTGTTTTTTTTTCACCCTTGATTCTAAATCCGAGGATAATTAAACTCGACTAGGTGCGGAATCAACTGTCTAGTCTGTAGAATGATATGGACACCACCATGTTGGATAATGGTGCCATTCCATTACATAACCCAAAAGGCCAAAATTAAACCATTCCACGTTATTGACTAAACGAGAACACCATTACTTGCAACATCATTAACGGGATGACTAATAAAATGAGTTGTAAAAATAAATTATAAAAGTAATATAATCCTCAAAGCAAGCCATTAACAATGATTGGATAGATGATAAATTAGGTTTAGTACAAACAGAAGAATGAATAGATAACCAAAATTGGATTTCTGTAGGAAAGTGATTATTCTAAGATTAGGATGACAGAAATTGTCCATACATTTGAACCAAAGAAATAAAGGAAAGGAGTCATACACTAACACGGTAACCAAATTAGACCAAAAAAAAACCACAACTTTTATTATTTTAGCATGTGTGCTTGTTCACTGTAAGCCTACGAGGATCAAAAGAATGCAAACAGCATTCTAAGGTCACAACGGCAGAGAGAAGTAGCTCAAGTATATCCATCTCCATAAGCACCCTGTTCTCATTTTACAAGCTAGACATATGTAAATACAAATTCACCAATATTAAACCAGACAATAAAGTTAACCACTTCCGCAATTGATTGACACATCCCGACTGACCTGAACTGAAACACAAACACAGCAAAGCAGCTTCGATTTACAAAAGCTGACGCATCGACAAACACAATGTGAACAGGGCTCACAACAGAACATATCTTGCTGACTCTACCAACAAAGCACATTTTAATTTTTGTTTATTTAATTAAAAGACATCAGGATGGAAACGTCCAGGCATGGAGTTGCCTTGCTGTGCCTGCTTCAGATGCATTGTCAAGGCATAGTTGTTGAGCTGCCACCAAACAACAAAAGACTAGTTAGCAAGCAAAAGAAAAAATAATGCCAACTTACACAAAGAAGATAACATATTTAAGATTACTAAAGTAAACAACATACAAAAGCAATGTACTAGGCCAAATTTACAGTCAATCTGGACAGTGACCTCCATTGTTCATGTGAAATATGATTAAAATCCATTACCCTCATTAAAAAAAAATCTATTACCCTCATCAACCCAGTCTAATGACATGTCCATCCCTCTAGCTGAGGAAAATTTACCCTAGATAAAATTAATAAATTGCACAATTGGCTCATATTTTCTCCTTAATTTCTGCAATATCTTCTTAAAGCATTCAAGAAAAATGTATGTTTTCAGATCTTTTACTAAATCATCCAAACCGATAATTAAACAACTGTGAGCAGTAAGTGCAGATTCTGACCTCAAGTGTCCTCAACTGCTCCTGATATTGAGTTACTAACTGCTTCAGATGCTGGAATTCTTGGCTTCTGCCCTCATACTCTTTCTGACGTTCATGCTGGATAGACACAGCACGTTTGAGGACGGAATTGTCCCTTATCAGTCCTTCAATTTGTTCTTTCAGTAGCATATTCTCCTGATAATCATAAAACAATTATCACAAAAGCGTACTGGAATAAAGATAACCATTACAAAACTATTTGTGCCATCCCTCCTATTAGCATCCCCTATCTACGAAGATGTCTACCATTGGTTATTTAAATTTTTTTCCTGAAAACCCATCCGATAAGAAGCTAGATAGAGAACAATACCATGAATAACAGATAACCCAAAGTGGCATGTACAAGAACCATAAATATAAGGCTCACCTTCTGAAAATTTTGGGCTGCCTCCGCACCAGCACGTGAACTGATGGATTTCTCTAAAACCTCTAGCACTTTTGCAGCACGTCCCCTAGCATCATCTACACTAGAGGCACTCATCATTTCCCTGACAAACAATTCAACCCATTCCGCACCATCTGCAGGCAAGTTGCTTGGAGCTGATGGGTTCTCAGAAGCAGCTGCAGCTTCCTCATCATTTAATACCCCTGACAAATTAGCAGGCATTTGAGTAATTGAAAAGACTCTAATCCCAACATTAACTATGCCTGACGCATATTCCCCGAAAACAGAATAAAAGAGTAACATAATTGACAAAACAACATCCTTATTGTTACTAGCATATTTACTTTGATCAGATAATACAAGATTTAGGTGATAATGAGCAACTGTTTCAAAGAACAACTTGATATGCCTAGTCCTATACCAATTTTTTCTGGCCATAAATCACAAAAATATGAAACATTATATATTATACATATAAGGGTGTGAAAAAAATAAATAAATAAAGAACAATGTTCACAGACAGACACCTATACAGTTCTCAAGATGAAAATTGAGTATCCCTATACTGAGACATCTAGCTGAAAAGCATACAACCAATTGAAAACGTATTAATTCAGGTGGTTTTTTTGTTCATGCCTAATGCTAATTCAATCGTTCAAAATCACAAACAAGCAATTCATTCTATAACACCTTACAGGGTTGATTTCCAAAAGGATAAAAAAGGGAGGGGGCAGAAGGTCTTTCTTCAGCTACAACCAACATGAGTGCACTATTAGCAACTAAGAAACTCACTTGGTTCATTGAAGACCACGAAACACATGACAGAAAAATGGGAGACAGTACTGGTTAAGTTTAGTAAACATATTGTGAGATGGATCCACAAGAAACCGTGTTTTAGTATAGTTGCATGACTCAGACCATGACAGACCTTTTATACCAATCCATATCCACAAGTAGCCATAAATTGAATCACAAACCTCATAAATGATCATTGAAGTCCTATACAAGCTAACAAATGAAGAATTATGTACCAAATAATAATGGTAAAGTGAAAAGAAAAAAAATAACAAAGTATATTCCTGTATGTTACTAAGCAAGGAAACCAAACATAGCCACAAAATAGAGACATTATACCTTTCTGTAAAATATCATTCGGTTCTGCAGCAGGAACGGCATTTTCGTCCCCATATCCTATGTGAAGCTCATGCAGTCTCTTGATAGCAGCATCAATATCATTGCCACACTCTTCCATTGGTCGCTCAAGAATCTGAAAGATCAAATTTTCACAGCCAGCATCATTAACAATTTTTCCCAATAAATTAAGAAAATATTCATTAAATCCATCCATTTGATCAAAATACTTAATTCGAAAAAGAAAAAAAAAAACCCGAACAATCTACTTGACCAATCACAGTAGATAGTTCTTGCATTACCGCGAAACATACAATAACAAATCATTTCCGAGAAATTAACCACAGGCAAGCAACACAAATCGAAAAATCCCAATCTCTCAATACCAAAAACAAACAATAGGAATTCAAAACCTTTCACAAAACCTAATCGAAACCCTATGTATGCATAGATTTATACAAATGATAAAAGAGAGACGGGGGATACCTGAGGGTCCATGTGAGGGAAAACGGAACGGAGCTGATCAATGAGATAAGGAGAAGAGAATCGAACGGGGGAGGTAGAAGAAGAGCAGCGGAGTCTCTTGGTTAACGGAGGCGACGGAGGAAGCTCTTCGAAGAAGGACCTCTTGCTTCCGCACACTGCCGCAGACATCCTTCAGGGTTCTCTCAAGATTCCTGATTGCGGACGAATCGACCAGATTGATTGAATCCGATTGTTTCAGAGCGAGATATAATTAGGGTTTGGGGTTTCCAGGATTTGGGGTTAGGTTTTCCTTTTGGTTTGGGTTATGGGGGAGCTTTTGTTCGATTTTATATGTATTTGAGTGGTGGTGGGCGACAGAGACGGTCGAGGAGACGGCAGTGCACGCGCTCTGCGGGCGCGTTTATGGGAGTTTTGGCTTTTATGTTGGGGATTCAACTTTCAACGATTTTTTTTTTTGAAAAGTAATGATCGGGATTTGTTGGCGATTATAAGAAAATTTGGGAAAAAAATAAAGAAAGACGTTAGGGTGTTGGAATTTTGAATACCTTCCTTATGAAGAAATCATCACATGCATTGTATATGGCCTAATTTTTCTGATATTTAGAAACTGAAAAAAAAAAAAAATTAATGTTGTTATCGAGAAAAATAACTCATGAAGTAGTTTAAATATTTTTTTATCACAAATATTGATACATCTTATTTTCTTAGAAATTGAGTACGTATTGAAATGAATTTGAAAAAGAGAAGACCTAGTAAATTAGGGAATTGGTTTCCCAAGCTCGGGGATTATACTTGCTGCGATTTATTTATTTTTATGTTTTTTAATATCAAGATAACTTTTGTTTTATGAAAACAAGCAACTAGAAAAAGCTCTACTACAGTTTCTAGTAGAGAACAAAGGTGGCTTTTGCACATCGAGCATCGACATTTTAGGCTTACTCAGACCACCCCTATGATTAAAGGGCGATGGCGGTGGAGAGTGCATGGCTGTTTTTGGTCAATTCTAACCCACTGGATATTTACTAGGCATCAATCTGGTTGCCAATGGCTTTTGCAATCTTTACGGGTGCAAGTGGCGGCAGGGACGGTTCTTCTTTGGTTTTTTAAACGTATTGAAAAACAATCCTATTGTCTCTTTAGTATAATTTGTATGTGGACTAGAAGATAAGAGGTTCATTGAATAATGAATAGTGAACCGTACTTGTTAGTTGTATGTGTATTTTTTTTTTGGCAAAAATGTGTGTGTGTGTATTGTTTTGGAGTAGAGCTTTAGAAGGTACTGAATAGTGAACTATAATTGTTATTTGTATGTGTATTATTTTGGGGAAAGTACAAGTCGGAGTGTACTTCCCGATGTATGTATTACCTATTCATGTATAAAGTTGAGTCAACTGTATTTTTTTTTTTTTTTTTTTTTGAGACAAACCGAAAATCATTCATTCATTCAACCAAAAAGCAATACATTGGAGAGGACATGACCACAACTCCAAACCGCAGTTACAGAAACCATCAGGCCAAAAGGCCTAAACTCTAACCGCCAAACGCCCATATCCAGGGCTACATTGAGACATATTACCCAAAAGTTCCAATAAAACCTCGTAATCAACCGCAAAAATGACAACGTCCTCTTCAACACCGTGTCCAAAAGTACCAGACCACGTGTAAAGGTTCGCATGCCAGCGACTCGACAACAAAGGTAAACCAGAATAGAACCAAATCGTCCATGGGAATGACGCCATATACCTAACATACCACCTAGACCTAATCCTAGCTCAAAGGAGTAGGAACCCAACCCTAGCTCCGAGAAGTAGGGACTTATTAACACAGAACCAACCAAAAACACAACTAAAAATAAACAAATAAAGCCTGAAAAACTGGAAACCAAAACACCACCAGCACTGCCCAAAAGCAAAGGCCCGGCCCAACCTTTCCCCCAACAGAGAGAGTGTGCATTCAACAACCATTCCTACCACCGGCGAACTCCATCGTCCCAACTCCTCAACCTCGCCTCATTGCATCCCTACGCCGCCACTCTGCCTCGCCAAATTGCAGACAGACCTGACACCCTATTAAAAGCCTCGACCATATCCAAACCCAAGAACGAAACAAATCCCAAAATGAATCTCCCCCGCCGAGTTCCAATCTCCACCGCCACAGCATAGATCGTCGAGTCAGAAGCGCCAGATCCCACCGGCGGAAAGAACCAGCACGTCGCGGCACCACTGCCTCCGTCACCCCTGATTCGAGAGGGATAAAACGATCTGCCCAACCCGGAAACAACACCCCATCCTCCATCCCTGGATCGCACCTCTGCTCAAAAAGCCCGCCCTTATTCAGAAACAACATCCTCTTTCGAGCCAGAAACTCAGCAGTGATATCGCCGGCAGCGTTCGGTCGGGAGAGAAAACACTCCTTTTTTTCTTTTTTCCTCCCGCGCGTGGGGCGCATTCTAAACCCTAAGTTGAGTCAACTGTTCAAAAAATGAATATATTCAAAATTAAAATTGTGAATAGAAAGTCATTAATCTCGTGGGATTGGCAAAGGTAATTTGACACCCTTCAGAAGTTGGCTTAAAATCAAATTCATTCCAAATTATACATGTGAATTGGACAATCTAACATTTTCCAAGTTCGTTTAGAGATAATAATATTTGGTCCAAATTAACAATCAACTAAGCAGTCCAACCTTATCAACCAATATTGACTTGTTGGACCGAGCCACTGTGGGAACCATGAGATGATTGAGATCTGAATATGGCATACTACGTCTACGTGCAACAACAATGGCATACTACATGCTTCTCACCAAAATTTGGCCCCTTGCAGACCAAACTATACTCGAAATCCATGCTCTGTACATATTTACATGAACAGCTTCGAATGAATAACACTGTAAATCTGTTTTGAGTTCTCTACACACACTGTTTAGACAACACGAGATTGTCCATCAAAGCTAAGACTATGATAAGATATCATATCATACAGCAACAATCGGCAAGTAAAAGAGGTTTGTCATTTTTTTCTTTCAGTGAGTACTGTTTCTGATTTGGTTAGCAAGTTCCATACGATCTTTTATCTCCTTTGTTCTCAGGCAGACCCCAAAGCCTTGACAGGCATAGCAACTGGACCCTTCTGGAACCTCTGGTTTGCTGCAAACTGGTGAATAGCATCTTGTATTCCCTCAAATGCCACTAAGAACTCTGCTGCATCAATTTCATTCAGTATCTTCTTCAAAACCAATTCCAGTGCCTTGAACCTGTTAGCATACAGTATCACATATCTGGTAGTTAGTTATCCTCTCCTTTATCTCTTTGTGGAGGATATACAGTTATTACTTACTAGGAATACAAAGTATGGGGGAAAGCCAAAAAATAAGATCAAACAATCATCACAGAGAAGCAAAACCAAACCCCTATAGTATAGGGTATTCCAACACACGTATTTACTAGACCTGAGATGATATAAATTGCTAACAGTCGTGTTTCTTGAAGTTGCAACAGTGGAACAATTTCAGAGAAACTATGGAAGGAAAGAAAATAGACCTGAGTTGCTGAGCTTTTGTGATAACCCTTTCAATCTTCTTGAACTCAGAGTGAACACAAGCCAAGGCAGATCCACCTGATTGAATGTTGATTGGAGCAAACGGAAGGTAGAGGATACATGTAGACTGAATCTCAGCCATCTCCTCATCAAGTATTGCCTCTTCGATCCGAATCTCATGAATGAGCTGCAGTAAGAGGTGGTCTGTGCTAGCAGAGATTGGAAAGCAGGAAGCAGACAAGCACCGCACAAGTTCCAGAATGGAAGAGGGCCGCCAATCACCAAACCAACCTATGGAGGCAAGCTCATCAGGTGGAGTCCAATTGGGCATGAGGAGTTGGGAAATGTCTTTGAGGCGGGTTGGGACCATATCCAAGTTGTAGTGTGCATGGAACCTGTTCACTTGTTCTTCAATTATCTCCTCAAGTTCCCACCTCAACCTGAGCTGTTTCTCCAGCCTTGCAGTTCTGCCCTTCTGCTCTTGCCTCCACACGCCATTCTTCTCAAAAGTGAGCTCTTCACCTGAAAACCATATAAGATTACATTTTGTCTACAACACAGACCAAGCAAAAATAACAGCCTCCATTCAAACATACAGAATGCATCATTTAGTCGAAAACTTATCCACATTTTGGTTCTTTACAGAAGAAGCGCTACACCCTCCCACTAATACTACAGAAACCACCGTTACGAGAACCGGCACCAAGAATATAAATAGGCCTCTATATTAGAAATATTTACCAATCTTGATGACCCCCAATAGACTCATATTGCAGTTTCCTAAGACTGAATCTATAACCATGTAATGCCCGAAAACTTGTGGTTTTCATTCTTGGCCCAGAAAAGATTAACACTCGGTTTTCCAAGAAATGATTCAAAGCAAGTAAAAGGCTTCTACTCAAATTATGAGCACCAATCTCTTCCTAGCTAGCATTTCAAATCTCAAATATGCATTATCAGAACGTACCTCGTTTTGAGAGGTCTCGCTTGTAAAGGCTGATGCACTGAGACTGAAACTTTTCAGAAATGTCCTCAATTGCAAAACCACCTTCTACTGGCAACCCCACATTTCCTTCTTTCACTTCATGTTCATCATCTTCATCTGGGTATTTCCTGAAGCAACAAAATCAATAAAAAGATTCAAACTTAGTTCCCTTCTTTTCTTGGCACCCAAAATTGAATTCATGCCCATTTTTCCTCTCATCAAGAAAAGCAGAAAGAGTGAATTAGGGTTCTTGAGAACACACATTTTCTTTGGCCTGATTAAATTCTCAGCAAGAAAGCAACCCAGAGGTTCCGTGCTTAAAAATCAAGAAGCAAATAAGAGAGAGGTGGCGAAATGACTTACATGGAGGGCTGAGATGGCACCATCCCCTTCATCGCTGCTGCTTCTTTTTTCTGAAGCATTTTCTCTCCGTGTGTTAATGGCGTTCACACTTCTCTCAACTCTGAACTGCGAGACTGGCTATAACTGATTTTCCAGAGCGCGAATAAAAATGGCCACAGAGAAATAGGAAAAGAGTAATTTACTTATTACCCCCTACATTATTTTGGGTATTTGTTCTAGTACCCAACCTTTTTACATATCTTTTAATGTGAACCCCTAATATTTTATTTTTTGTTCTAACTAGGGCCGTAAGTAGGCTCGTTACGGTTCAAGTCGAAACTCATTCAGCTCATGCTCGAAAATGGAACAAGTCCAGCCATGAACTTTAGTACATTGACTCTTAAAATTATATAGCTTTGGGAACCAATTCGAATAAGTTAGGGTGTGTCGGACTCTATCATGGATTTCTAACCACATTCTTCACAGGGCCATCTTATTTCTTGCTTCTCTGAGCTCGGGTTATGGAAGAAGGAGAAGAAGGAACCGAGAAGAAAGTATCAACAACAATCAGTTTGATTACGAGACAGCTCATGATGTTCATATTGATATATTATGCACCTCTCCATCTAGCATTGGGTAGACCTCATACAATAACTGTCCTAGCTCTACCGTATCTTTTGTTTTATTTGTTCTGAAACAATCACAAACACTTTTTTGATTATGGATCTACTACCAGAAATTCAATACATAATCTTAACATTCAATGTTTATTCCGGAATAATCTCATTTTTCAATCATTCAACCATTTCATTTCACCAGGTTCAATGTTATGGTATAAAGTATACTTCCTTAAGTACATACTAAGAAAAGTGACCAAATATATTAGGATAGAGTTTTTTTTTTTCGATACAAGGAATAAAACAATAACTAAAGAGCAGAACCCCTAGTACAACTTATACCCAAACTGTCAAACAAGTGAGCATTACAAGCAGATAATGGCAAAGATTTTTTCCAAACTTGAGCAATTGGATGGTGTCCCGTACTGGCAATTGCATCGGTCAAGAATTTTCCCGAATATAATAGAATAGAGTTGCTGCTGAACCTGTTACCCAATTAGATTTCTGGATACCAGCTACGGGTAAAATTAGTTTTCACGTTTCAGATTCACCCAAACTCAGCTCCCCCAAGTCCATGATGCAATGCAGATAGAGTAGGCATTTCCACATAAGATTATATATTTACAAAGTATGTAGAAATTGCTGTACCACAGGGAAAAAAAAAAGTATGTACAAATTGCAGTTTTTAAAATATTTACAAATTGCATCATTCTACTTATGGACACATCTTTTCTTTAGACAGAGAGCATTCGAGTCTCGACCATGATCTTCCAGCCCCATATTCTTATTTGGCCTGATGACAATAATAAACTACTACCTAGCAGTAGCAGTAGAAGAACCTTCTTTGAAAAGATTTGCAACCGGCGGAGGAAGCCAAGCTGAAGTTCCACCGCTCTGGCCCTGTAGTGAGTTTCTTCGGCCTTTCACCCTTGCGCTTACATTTCGTCCAACAAACAAGCTGAACTTCATGGCTGTAAAGAGACCAAATGCAATTGTTAGTGGCCTGACTGCCCAGTGAAAATCCTCAACATGTTGATATTTTTCGACCAGACCAGGACAAGTATCAAAGGACACTAGTTCTACTTCATATGGATCTGCCAAGAAGCTACGAGCTTCATCTCCAAATTCCAATCTTCCAGGGAACCTCACAACCAGACAACCATTTGGAAGGACTTGTGAGATCCTTCCAGTAGCCCATGCCCCACCTCCACCCTTCCGAGGCCACTCAAATCTGGGAGAAACCACATTCGCCTTCAGCCTCACAAACTCTCCTACATAATATGCATCAGCCATTTCAATGTCAGATGATTTCCCTCTCCATAGAGTCTCTAGCCCAATAAATCCAACAGCAACACTTCCATCACGTTGTATTGAATGAAGAATTCCAACAGGAGAGTGCTTGTGCAGTTCTCCCTTCAACCGCACCCAATCACCTGCTGTCAAGCCAGATGTGACTCTCTCAAGTGTTGACACTGATACTCTGACAGGCTTGCGCGCTCGAGGGATCTTCACCAGGGCACTACAAGAATCACTTTCCAGGCCAGTTACAATTCCTTCAGGGACATCAAGAGCTTGACGCTTGCGTGCATTTACTGGCTTTCTGGAGCGAACTATGTCTCCAACCTGGAGATCATCTTTTAAGAGATGCCACGCACTATAACTGCCGCTACTAAGTTTTCCAGCAGGTGTGCTGCTCCCTAAACCAAGCCATTCTCCATCGCTTTGAACATCTTTTTGTGAGCTGCATGTTTATTAGCAGATAATCAGCATGAAAGAAATGCTGAAGTTTAATATCTTCATTCACATAAGAGAAAACTAAAAGTAATAGATTCTATGAGCATCATTTTGAAGCTGCAACAGTAACAAAAGACTAGGAAGAAGCAGTTTGAAGCTTAACAACTACATAGGATTTTGGATTGTATAAAATTGTTTCTAGTTATCAAATAGATTCATAGAATAAGGGGTGCTGACTTAGTGATGTAGCAATGTTTCTTATCAGAAATAAGAGAATCTAGCTGGTATGAGCGGGTAACAGATAGCTAAATATAGGAAGGTCATAAGAGCCGTAATAAAATGTTAAAGAGTTAGGCACAGTTTGTTATGGTATGGGTACGCACAGTCAAGTAGAAGGGTAAAAGTAGTTTTCTGGTCTTCAAGTAAGTTTCTACACGATGAGGTTTTGGCTACTATAAGTGGTATTATTATATCCAGAGAGTGCATACCTTTCCAATGCACGTGTGATATCTTCCATTGAAGGCCTATTACGGAGATCATACTCAAAGCAGCCGTTGATAACATTCTCCACTGCAGGAGGCAAACCACTTGGAACAGGTGGCTTTTCTCGCTTGATCACAACTGAATGATTTATTTCTTTAATTGAACTCCCAAACCAGGGTTGACTACCAGTCAACATCTCTACAAAGCAACATCCAAAGCCCCAAGAATCTGTTTCTAAAGATATAGGACCCCTCACTTCTGGTTCCCACTGTTCTGGAGCCATGTAGTTCGGAGTGCCAAGTCTAAAAGCCATATTAGGATTAGACAATGAAGCCCCAAGAAGTAGAAATGGGATTCCAAAATCTCCAAGGACCACCTGGCCGTGTTCATCTACAAGGATGTTGGACGGCTTCAAATTTAGCACCAGAAGCCCTAGTGAATGCAATTCTGAAATTCCTTTTGCCAACTCAATCCCATACCTGTAAACATTCACAACAATGGGTTATGATTTCCTAATAACACCAACTATATGCTACACAGAAAAGACATATGATATAACTAACCTTAAAACATCAAAAAGTTGAAGTTTTCCACCCTTCAACCTAGCAACTCGGTCACCAACTGACCCCTCATAAAATTTCATAGCGATGCAGATCTGCCAAGACATTTGAATGACCACTAATCAAGGTACTACTAATATCAATGCTATGAAAGAGAAAGGCACGGGACAAATAACAGAATTCGTCCAGTTAAAAGTGAAAACGAAAAAATATGACTAAATATATTGCAAAATGATGTGCCATGGGACTCACCCTTCCATCAATGATTGAGATACCATGAAACCAACAAACACCGCACAGTCTGCGGAACTTGAAAAATAACTTTTCAAACTTGCTCAGAAACTTTTCTCTGTCCTCCTCCTTCAAAGGATGCAACATCTTAACTGCTACCTCATGATATTCATCATAATCATCCGCTGACTGATGATGAGTTGCTAACCATACATCACCAAAGGGGCCTCGTCCAATTCGGTACTTAAAGTTCAATGAGGCAGGATTGATCCAGGGACTAGTTGGAGTGAGTGTAGCTACAACAGTTGTTAGATGATCAGGGTCTTCAAAGAGCTCATACTCGAAAGCAATTGCAGGCTTTTCTTTTGCAATTTGCTGCTCCATTTTGCTGCTATAAATACATTGATGAACCAACAGGCTCCAAGTCAATAATCTCCAAGTCCTTTTTATTGCCATATAAAATATACAATCAACATGCCAAGTAACTACAGAAAGAGAAACTAATAATAACAACATGGAAGAAATTTCCCCAAGAGCTTGAAATACAGAAATAGTAGTCTGGCTATGAAATAAATATCCGAGATACATAGTTGTTACGCTTAACTTCTGTTAACCATGTCAATGAGAATATTTAAGTTTACAAACACTAATAATGTTGCAAGTTCCAGCCGCGGGGTGGCATGTCATTACTAGCAGTAGAGTAGCTTTTTAGTTAGTTGAGGAGCTGTAATTAGTTAGCACATTAGAAGTCTGCGAAATGGCATGAATACTCTGTTAAAAGGAACGAGGTGTATGAATAACAACGATACAAGGAGAAGAATTCAAACATAATATTCACAGAGAACTCGAGGCTTTCAATGCGAAAACTACAACCACGATGACATTACATATTAGTTCTTCACTCCAATTCATCTCTACGAGCTTTACTACTCAAGAAGCAAGCTTAAGTCTTAACAGCGCCAGTGCGTGAAGATACTGCAAATCAGTATCAGGCGAATGCGAAAACGAAAACAACTGAAGGTACAAAAGATTCCAATTCATGGATTGGGTGTAACAGAAAGCGCTATTTGAACAAACTGCACCTATGGTTAAAAAAAATCAGATCATTTACTTGAACAAAATATACATCTAACAATCAAATTGCAAGTCTCCGGAGACTCAGACTACCCAGCCCTAACACCAATCAAAGCTACGTAAACAGGAATAGTCATAATTAACCCCAAAACACATCAAGCATCAGCACAAAAAGCTCGAACCGCCCAATTTTGTAAACAAAAACCGATCAAAATGGAAACAAAAGGTACCGGAAATGAAAATAAAATTGAAATTGAAGCAGAGAGTTACCGGAGAGAAAGAGAAGCTCTGTGACGTCCGGGAGCGAAACTCGAACTAGACCAGAAAAAGTTTCGTTTTTTTATAAAATGAGAGTGAGATATTTATGTGCGAGTGGGAGCGCGACTGGTGTTTTGTATTGTTTTGATGGTTGAAGGAGGAGGAGGAGAAGAGAATAGAATGGAATCGTGAGGGGGTACCGAATCTTCGGTGCACCGGGCCGAATTTGATAGCCACATCAACGAACGTCCAGCGATGGAGCTACTTGTAGAGACACGTCACTGGAAATTATGGGCCACCCTATCCCAATATTTTTGGATTTATATTTGAGATTGGATTGTAACGGAACCGTTCGTCTTCTATTCATTCAAAGCATATCTTCTTGGCTAGACTCTCTATATGATTGAATGTTTTTTACCGATATAATCCTCGTTTATTAAAAAGTATAACTCAGCGGTAGGGACAAGATAGTAAATTCACAAAATAGAAAATAAAAGAATAAAATTTAAAAAAAAAAATAGAAGAAACTTGGCGGTTCTATGAAAAATCTTGCAATGATGATCAATATGAGAGACTCTACGTACATCTTTTCAGAGATTGCACTCGAGCCAAATAAGTATGGCAAAATTTCAACATTCTTCCTATTATGAGAGTCACTTTTTATATGGATTGGATGCGATGGTTTACTACAAACTTGTTGTTTGATCGAAGGAAAGAAAAAAAAACAAAAAAAACAAACAATCAATCTTAAATCCTCTACGCATTTGGAAAGCCCCTCCAATTCTCTGGGTTATTCAGAAAAACTCCAATCCTCTTGGCATTGGAAAAACCCCCAAAACTCCATTCCTCTAAAGGTTGGGAAACTCTCAATATATACAAGGTTGCTTTGCCATTCCTCCAAGGCTCCAATAATACATTGCACCTTGTGACTCCGGCCATCCCTCTTGAGAATGAAAATTGCAGTAGAAGGTTGCATGCATGGTGACCTCGACAATGTCTACAGGACCCTCCAACACATTGAAAGAATTCACAACACCAAAATCGACCTCCTCCTCTGCTGCGGTGACTTTCAGGCCGTCAGGAATGAACACGATTTGAAGAGCTTAAAGGTGTCTCCAAAACACCGGAACATGAACTCCTTTTGGAAGTACTATTCCGGCGAGGCCATCGCTCCCTATCCCACCATATTCATCGGCGGCAACCACGAAGCTTCTAACTATCTCTGGGAACTCTACTACGGAGGTTGGGCCGCACCAAATATATACTTCTTAGGGTTTGCTGGGGTCGTCAAGTTCGGACACCTTCGCATTGGTGGCCTCTCTGGTATTTATAAATCCCGAGATCACTATAGTTTAGGACACTATGAGAGGCCTCCTTATAATGAACATACCATCAAGTCTGTATATCATGTTCGCGAGTATGACGTACACAAACTCATGCAGGTTGAGGAACCGATTGATATTTTTCTTTCACATGATTGGCCTGTAAACATCACTGATCATGGAGACTTGAAGCAACTCCTTCAAAAGAAACCATTTTTTAAGAAGGAGGTTCGGGAGAAAAAGCTGGGAAGTGATGCTGCTGCTTACTTGCTAGAGAAACTGAAACCACCCTATTGGTTTTCAGCTCATCTGCACTGCAAATTTGCAGCTCGTGTTCAACACGGTGGGGAAGGGGGTCCGGTGACGAATTTTCTTGCTCTTGATAAGTGTGGTGAACATAGGGACTTTCTGCAGGTTATTGATGTTGAATCAGGGCCAGGGCCTTATGAGATTCAATATGATGAGGAATGGCTCGAAATAACTAGACGGTTTAACCCTGCTTTCCCTCTCACCATCACAAGTGCGAATTTCAGTCATGTGTATCTTGACAAGGAAGCTTGTCGAAACTGGGTGAGGAGTAAGCTACAAGCAAGAGGAGCCAGACCTTTTGAATTCTGCCAGACGGCTCCATCTCATAATCCCTCTAAGAAATCTGACGACTCAAGTGGTGCCTTTCCTGTATGTCCTAGGAATCCTCAAACAGAATCTTTGTTGCAGTTTCTGGAACTTCCTTACCTTCTTGATAACATGTCAGAATCTTTGGATGCAACAAGAAATTCTTTTCCATCTAGCCATGGTTATAATAACCCCGAAGAGATTTTCATTGATGATGTGGATGAGTCAGATCCAGCAAGAATTTTTATTCCATCAAGCAGTAGTTACAATAACCCCGAAGAGATTTTTATTGATGATGTGGATGAGTCAGATCCAGAAGAATGACCTTGCTGAAAGAGGTTGTGGATGCTGAACATGAAAATATTTGGAAATCCAGTATGGTGGTGATCCTTGGTTGTAAAAATTCTTCAATTATGTAGTTCTATCCTTTTTGGTGCTAGCTTCTGTTAGTGCCAAAATTAAGTCTACAGTCTAATCAAAGGCAACATTTCTTTTTCTTCCCAGAGAATTCTAAACAAAGATACCATTTACTTTGGAACAAATAGAATTATGTAATACATGTAGTTAGGAGTTTACTACGTAGCTAACAATTTACTTCAGATAATATAGTAATTAGTCAAGCATCTGATAAAACTCACTGCTAATGGAATTACTGATCTTAATCCACTTCTAGACTCCCCTCACCACTTGGGCTAATCCAAGGGGATCTCAGAAACTTAAGTTTCAGTTTATTGATAATTGTCTAAACTCTAAAGCAGCCCAAATTGATGTTACAACCCCCTCTGTTAAAGTCATGCAAGCAATGCTAATTTTATGTTATAACACTGGTATATATGGACCTGTTCACTCCTTCTTTGGCATGCAGCCTCATTATTCTTGATTTTGTCATCAACACTTTTTCAAATCTACATCCAAATTAATTTACACGAAAGAGTGAGGAGCAAAGATTAAGATTTATGTTAAACAAAACTCATACAGACATACAGTTCAGCAATTTCCTGTCAAATTGAAATTCATAGTTGTTGCCTAATATCCATGGTTCAGACAACCCAAATTCCTGTTTCATCTAAGAATCGGGGAAAAAAAACTCCTTACTTACAAGATCTGTTTTAGGAGAATATTGGAATTAGAATTAGTAAGTTAGTACTTACCCAAGCATCATTTAGAATTTTAGATACAGCCTCATTTTTTTTTCTCACTTTTTTGCCTAGATGCAGAAATAGGCGTAGAACCAAGGGAGCATCAAAGGCATTAATCTGCGACAGAATAACTTCATACAATATATGCCTAGGAAATCTAGCTCAAACAGGTCATACTTTAATTTGAAATGGATTCTACTGCTGTGGCTAAGTACCCTTCGATGCATCATCCTAGATTCACTTCCTGAGGAATTCAGGCATCTCAATCAATAATTCCTGCCCTCTCTTAAAACCTTCGACAACCTTGGAGTATGAGAGCCACCCTTTCCAGAAACGAGGCAACTTAAAGTCAGGCACAGGACCGTCCTTCACAGCTCTATTGGGATACTCAGAGTTGTCCTCCTGACTTACATTATTGTCAAAATCCTCTGAACCATTCTCTAATTCCTCCTCATGACCACTTGATCCATATGACAACCTTCAAGTCAACAGGTATTTCCATTTCTCAGTTACACATGAATTAAAATGTGCAAACATAAAAGAAGAAAAATAGTGCACTGAAAGAAGATGGAATTTATGCGAGATCCAAACCAGTTAGCTAATTTAGCCCTTTCAACTCTAGAGCTAAGCCTTCTTATCTTATTTTCAATATTTACTGAGAATCTTTCAAATGTTTCCTACAAGTACTTTATACCCTGATGCCAGAGCTTGTCTATGCAAAGTGTTAAGAACAGATAAATATCATTGAATGCATCTTGAGCCTGACTACCCAGTAAAAAAAATGGAAGCGATTCTTACATTAAGTGCTGTTTGTATGGCACAGTCTCATTCTTAGACCCTTTTTCCAAAGGCATGTTGCTGATGGACATATGCCTAATGAATTCAATCTGCATTACCAGAGAACAAACATTAAGAATTTGCCGGCAATAGCTTCAAGGAAAGACATAGAGATGAATTTGAAAAAGGAATGGCATTACTTGGCTAACAGTTATTGACTGCAATATGGCATATTAAAAAGTTAACTAAAACAAACATGATGATATTGACATCCCTTACTCCATTCCCATCAGAGCATAAATAGATGACATAAAACAGTTGAACTATAGGCACACATAAATGCTGGTATACTTTTCATACATTGCTGCACACTGATAATTTGTGCGGTAAAACTTCACTCCACAACCTGCTAAATGAGCTAAGACAGTAATTCTGAGTAATTCAATATATATCATGTAGAAGTAGAAATTCTGAATAATT
Source organism: Rosa multiflora (assembly GCA_002564525.1). NCBI lineage: Eukaryota > Viridiplantae > Streptophyta > Magnoliopsida > Rosales > Rosaceae > Rosa > Rosa multiflora. The sequence goes on from BDJD01003832.1 coordinate 18,787, forward strand.
CACTACATGTCATTTCACTGTGCATCCTAAAATAGTAGGGGTACATCCACTTTAGGGCTAAATCTTTATTGCATATTTCATATCTGTTACGCCTTAGAGTTCTACCAAAAAGGTACAAATGGAATGGAATACAAGTTGATCACCATATTTAGGTTCCTACTTAGTTCCATGGTACAAGTCAAAGTATTACTGTATTAGTGGTTCAAACTTAGCTTTCACACAAGAGACATATGTCAAAAAAGATTCTCTACCAGAAAGCAATTATAAAGATCAAAATAAGGATTTGGAAGAGTCGGATGTTTGGACGATGATATCCAAATAAATGCTTGTAAAATTAGAACAACTGAGGGTCAATACTATAGATTTGCATAAGCGATACAGAAGTCATCCGATCATAGCTATCTTTAAATATGCAAACACAATTTTACGATATGGACATATGCATTGTGATTCAAAAGTGCAGCAACTGAAAAAAAAAAGGCTGGAGACACTTTATTGAAAAAAAAGTTGATATTCCTATGGTACATACTTGATCACCATCCTTGATCCCAAAATTCCGAATATGCGCTCTGTCATTAGTTAGCTTCTTACCTACATGGCACAAGCAGAAATGCCCCCAAACTAGTGACCTGATTCCACAAAAATCATCAAATAGCCTTTGCATCTTAGAGACAATGTTAAACACCATTACACCAACCAAAGCACATCAAAAAAATCCCAAATTCGAAAAGGCCTCACGAAATCGATTACATATAATCCGAGAGCTTTACCATGGAATCTTGCTAATAGAAGACGTAAACACCACCTCTACTGCTTGTTTGAGCTCTGCTACAGTCGCTGTCCTCCCAACATGAATTTCTGTAGAATCGAAATTTCATCAACTACTTTTAACAAATGCAGAAGAGAACAAAAAGCACTTTTGGGTTGACTTCAAGAAACCGTTCCTTCAATTAGGGGCTTTACTCAAGTCCCACCATTTTGAGACAAGTAAGAGCTTTTTTTCAAAAGCACTTTTCCAAAATCCACTTTCTCCATTCCAAAAAAGCAGTTTCCACAAAGCAGAGCCAGAGACTTATAAGAAAGTCAAAAACGGAATACGAATTACCGAAAACAGAGCCGTCGAGCTTCAGAACGGAGAGCGTGAGCAATGGCGACGGAGCTAGTTTCTTATACGAGTGAGTGATGCTCCTGCTCCTGGTCCGTACGCCTTCGTTCTCATCAACGACGTCGTTTCGCGTCACCGGAGCCAAACGCCGCCGCTCTATCAGCTTCAAAACCCTCATATATACTAGTGCAGATTCTCTCTGATTCTGTGAGAACCAGAGCCTTAAATACTTGAAATTCAAGCTCAAAGTTTCTCAAATCAAATTATAGAGTATTTTTCGAATAGATCAGAATCCAATATAGTGGTGATTAGGGAGAGAGTTGCAGAGAAGAGAGAGACAGTGAGGGTTTGAAAGCGGAGAGACCGTTATGGTTTGATCGAAGCATTTGGCTTTCTGGTGCGCGCGTGACATTTAGTGAGAGTGGGGGAGGATTTAAAGTTTCCCCCAACGGCTTCTTTCTGTCAGTTATAGCGCACGGCAACCTTTTCTATTTTTCAAAATTACTTTAAAGCCCCTATTGTGGAGGATTTTTTTTTAAGCCCCTGTATTTTCTTTTTGAACTCCTTTTAGGTACGTGCGTCTGTTTAATTGTAACCGATAAAACTAGGGACAATTCTTAGGTTCACCTAAGGGATGAATGAGCATATTCACTCTCTCTTGCGATTAAGGCATAATAACTTTATAATTTTTTAATCCGACCATTCATGTTGTATAACGTAATACAAAGATTAGCTTTGTAAAAAACCAATCAAATTGAAGACCTTTTAGTTATTCATTTCTATGAAATACATAGAGGGTTCATCATAATAGTAATAAGTGTTGTTAAAACCATCCATTTGTTTGATTTAATTAGATAATTAAACGATTTCTGATTCGATTGATTTTTCACAAAGATGATCTTTAAAGGCTTATTTAAGATATAGACCGTTGGATTATGAATTTATTAAGTAAAAATATGTTAATCGACAATGGAGGTGAATATGCTCGTTCACCCTATGAGTGAACCTAAGAATTGTACATGTAGCGTAACAATAACGACCAAATGGTATAAACTTTGGTGCAATGCGAAAGTTTTTCACTTTTAAGGTATAAACATTACGTTATATCGAACCTAATGAGTAACTTTGAGGACTGTAAAGAATAGAATAACAATATAAGGATTAAGTCTTTATGGTTAGCAAAAGTACTGTAGGAGCACTCTCCCGAGAACCCTAAAGGCCGGCCTTTCCGATCGACGAATTCCTTCTCGTCCGGCGGCATCCGGACGCCGAGCTGGCCTCTGGCCTCGCCGCTGTCATGGAGACTGCTGCCGGACGGGTATTGATGGCTATTGCTCATGGGGTTCCATCCCATGAGGTTTTGTTCGAGGCTCATCAGCGGGTTTGGCTGGGATGGTGCGTGGTGGTGGTTGTTCAAACAGGAGCGGAGATCTAGCTCTGATGACGGTTTTGATCGATGGCGCCAAGGAGCAGACTCGATGGCGGTGTGTGGCAGGAGACCTGGATCAGGTCGGTTTTTCTGTGGTGGCGTTACGATGACCTGGATCGGGTTTGGATTTTCTCTGTGCGTGGTTTGCAATGTCGAGGCCCATGGCGGTGTGGGTCGCAGGAGGTGGAACCGCTACGGCGCGGATCGAGGCGGTGCCGGTCGTGGCGGCGAGCGGCGGAGGGAGCTTTGCTTGACTGTTGTGAACAACGGGAGAGCAGCTGGTTTGGTGAACTGGACCGGACCAACTGAATGGGCCTTGGGTGGACTTTCTGAGGTGGCTGCCCTAGTTGGGCTTTCAGTTTTGGGCTAGGGTTTTTGGCCCTAGTGCATTATCTTTATGTTTTTAGTTAGTCTAATTACAATAATTCCTTATTTTAGGAAGCTAAGCATTTGTGCGCACTCTATGTTTCTCTAGTGCCTCTGGAGTAGTACCAAAAGAGGATCCGCTATATCTACGTTCATGAATATCTAATGGGTATGTTTATTTCTATGTACCACTGTGGGTACTACCACTACCTTCTTGTCTGTCTGTAGATGGCAGCGGAAGAGTATGTAACGGCTTATTGCGGATTTAGATGAATATATTGTCACCCGCCCTTTGGGTTTGGGTTTGATTAAAAAAGTCTTTATGGTTAGCCCAAGTAGTAAGAGAGAGAGAGAATTAAATTAAAATCATACCAAGAATTTGATTTATGAGGATTAAAGTTTTTACATTTCTCTTCTACCTTTTTGGGTCACAAAAGTTTTTATATTTTAACCTACTAAATATTTATTTTGTGGTATCTAACTCCCTCGGAATAGAAGAAGAGGTTTTAAGTTCAAATTCCAATTTTAAAGATCTTAAAATATTGTTAATTTTTTAATAAGATAAAACTAATATATATTCCTTTTTTGAGAAAAAAGCATTATTATTAAAAGAATCTGCATCTTATTGAAACAACTTTTTTTTCTCTCCATAAGCGCTCTAGGGTTTAGAAAAATTTTCCCCTCTCCGTCCGGTCGCTGTCGTCAGACAGGCTATGTTGTCTGGACTTGCTGTGAGGTAGTGGTGTCCTCACTCGTTGGGATTCTAACCTGGATCGCTGCGATTTGAGGGAGGTGGTGGAGGTGATTGTTGTTGTTGTCGGGTGGTGGTCCGATTCTCGTAGGCGGGGTTGGAGGCTAGTGTCGTCGCGGGGTTTATCTATGGTCCACTGATTCAGCGCGGTTGGTTGGTGGAACGCAGACTAATATAGGGCAGTCGAGGTTTCTGCCTCCGTTCTCTAGTTGCGATCTATTCTGGATTGGCACCGATCTTTCTTGGGTTTGTGTTTCCAGTTTCGATCTGGATTGGAAGGATGCAAGTGGTGGTGCATCGGATTTAGAGGGTGAGGGTGGTGGAGCAACCATTGGGCAATCGGGTTAGTGGCTTGTTGGAAGTGGCAGCCAGACATAGGAGGGGCGACGAGGACGATGGGGAGTTGTCATGGGCTGTGCTTGAATTGGGTTGGGCCCTACGTGGCTATGATATCCTTACTAGTGTTTGGGTTTCGGCTCCATTCTTAGGTCCTGCCCCAGCTGTTTTTTTCTTTAAAATTGTTATTTATTTATGTTATTTAGTTCGTTTGCGCTTTTTACGAGTAATAAGTCCCTACACTTGTTGTGTAAGGTGAGTCAGGCTTTGTGCCTGTGCGTGCACTCATAGTGACACGTCTGCTCTAGGTAGGCATCGAGTTCCTTGCTTCGCAAATGGTCGTTGCCGCCTAGTGGCAAGGTGAAGATAAGTGTTGTCGAATCTATTATCCGGCTGCAACATAGTAGGAAAGTTGTGTATATGGTAATTATGCTATGTTGTAATTAGGTTACATATCGAGTTATCTTTCCGTTATATCACGACCATGTTAAGCGAATGAAGTAGCCAATAGAGCACTCTTTGCTAGTTGGTGCTTGTTAGAATACACGTATTCTGTAGAGATTCCTGATATTATTTCGGGAAATACTCTAGATGCTTATTGTAATCAGAGGTATAGGCTTAATGCCCCCCCCCCTTGTATTCAACGATTTCATTAATCAAGGCTTGATGGCAGCCGCACCAACTCTTTATTCAAAAAAATAATAATAATAACAAGTCTTAGCCGAGTGTTGATATTACAATTAAAATGCGTGAGGACGTTGAATTTGAGTGACAACAATATCGAAGAAGTTCCGGACGAGGTTGGCGTGTTGGTGCACTTGAGGTTTTTGGATTCATCTAATAATCGGAGGCTGAAGAATGCACTAAGCTGTAAGATATGGAAGAGGAGGGGAGAGTAGAGAGAGGAGATATATGTAGGTTTATAATGCTGTAAGCTGTAAACAATGGACATTATTATTGGAATTTAACCCACAGATTTTCTTTTCATTTACTGTCAAGGAACTTGAATGGCTTGAAGAACTTGCTTTACTCAATAATACTACCGGCAGCCATTCACATACTCGACCCTAGTCCCAGCCAGTTGGTACGTGCTCACTTTTATCATTTGAGAATGTGCTCTCTGTTTGTGCATATCTGTGCACACTCATCTTCAGAGATCTTCAAGTCCCTTGGTGAACAAATTTGAATTTTGAAACTGAGGGTGAATGGATATTGACGATATGCATGACAGAGCTTTTCTTTCAGATTAGGTGTATAGCTTTATCTGATCGACTTGAATTTGTTCTTTCATGCTACAGCAAATACCCAAACTAAGGTGGGAATAGTTGCAGACGAAACAGTGGAAGAAGATGATCAAAGTGACCCATGGAAGAAGTTAAAAGACTTTGCGGGTAGTACTCACTCACTCACTCACTCATCTGTCATATGCAGTCAAATATTGAGTTGGAGAAGATAAATATTTGTGAGAGAATTTTCTAATGTATTATTCACACCCTAAAGTACTACACAACCAATTGTACTACAAGTTAGTACAACCGAAGTACAAATGAATATAGAAAACCTATTCATATAAGGTAACTACTAAATACATACATTCTCCTAATAATTCTAATTATGACTCACAAGTCAACACTCCCCCTTAAGTTGGGGCATAAACGTGCATCTCGAAGACCCAACTTGTCCAGTGAGTCATAGAACAACTTGCTAGATACAGTTTTGGTAAGTACATCTGCTAATTGTTCTTCAGTTGGAACAAAAGGAAAGGTGATCAACTTCGCATCCAACCTCTCCTTAATGAAGTGTAGATCAGTCTCGACATGCTTTGTTCGATCATATTGCACAGGATTCTGAGAGATTTCAATTGCAGCTTGATTGTCAAAATAGCTGCAGAGCAGACTTGAGTTTAAAGCCAAATCTCGTAGCAAACTACGAAGCCTCAAGAGCTCACACACTCCATGTGTCATACCTCTGTGTTAAGCTTCAATACTTAATCTTGCAACAACCTTCTGCTTCTTGCTGCTCCAAGTGACAAGGTTACCTCCCACGTACAAAGGTGAAGCAACCAGATGTAGACTTCATGTCAATGATGCAACTAGCCCAATCTGCATCTGTGTAACCACTAACATCAAGGTGTTGATGTTTAGGGAACATTTACCCTTTTCCAGGTGCTGACTTCAGATATCTCAAAATTCTTACTACAACATTTGTGTACCTTTCACTTGGATTATGCATAAACTGACTCACAACACTAACTGCATAAGCAACATCAGGTCTGGTGTGTGATAAGTAAATCAGACGTCCCACTAACCTTCGGTAACGAGGCTTCTCAGTTGGAACCTGATCAGGATATTATGCTAGTTTGTGATTTTGCTCAATCGGAGTATCAATTGGAGAACAATCTAACATGCATGTTTCTGCCAAGAGATCAAGTACATACTTTCTTTGACATAGGAAGATGCCATCTCTCCCCCTAGCTACCTTAATCCCCATAAAATATTTCAAGTCGCCCAGATTCTTCATCTCAAAGTTTGACGCCAATTTCTTCTCAAGGCTTCCAATTTCTGCCAAATGATCCCCTGTAATAACCATATCGTCCACATATATGATAAGAACAGTTACATTCCCCTTTTGGTGTTTCAGAAACAACTTGTGATCTGAATTGCTTTGCCTATAACCAAAGCGTCTCATGGACTGGGTGAATCTGTCAAACCACGCTCAGGGAGACTATTTGAATCCATAAAGGAACTTCTTCAATCTACACACAACATTACAAGTTCATGTACACTTCTTCAGTAAGCTCTCCATGAAGAAAGGTATTCTTGACATCAAATTAATGGAGAGGCCAATTCAAATTTGCTGCAAGTGATAGTAATACTTGGACATTGTTTATCTTGGCTACTGGAGCAAAGGTCTCATCATAGTGTATCCCATATGACCCCTTAGCCACCAACCTTGTCTTATATTTTCTTATAGTGCCATCTGCATTATGTTTCACAGTGTAAATCCATGTAAATCTAACAGGCTTCTTCCCACGTGGGAGTGGGACCAGTTCCCAGGTGTGATTCTTCTCCATGCCTCCATATTGCCTTGGCCCACTTTAGGTCTTCCATGGCTTCCTGCACTTTGTTAGGCATATATATAGAGGACATCACAAATTAGGCATAAGGTTTGGACAACCTATGGTGTGACACAAAGTTAGCAACTGGATACTTGGCTTTAACAGTTATGGAAGGCTCTTATCTTTTAGCTGGTTTATCATGAGTAGTTCTACTAGGTAACACATATGTAGAAGAGACGGACTCTATAGGATCACTAAGAGTAGCTATTGGACATACCTGAGGTGAAGCTTCTTGACCAGAGAGTTCAGCAACATGGGGTGAAGTTTCAGATGAGGGAACAACCTAAGTAGAATCTTCTTCAGCTCCAGAATTCGACTGGTCGAAATTATCCTTCGATGAATCCTGATCTTGCTGATTTTCCTCTGTTCGACTAGTCGAAAATTGTTCTCGACTAGTCGAATTTCCTTCTATTCCAATATTTTCAGCTTCATTTTCATGTCATTTTTCTTCCTCCAAAGGTTGTAGAATCTCTTCCTTGACCGTGAATGACTCCTCTTGTTACATCCCAGTACTTTCCTCTTTGTCTTGAGTCTTTTTCAATCCTCCACCAACAAACATCTCTTCCAAAAACTCATTCTCCCCCTGAAGAGAAGTGTCAGTGAGGGAGAAATAACACATACCTTCATAGAATGATACATCCATGGTGATTTAGAACTTCCATATAGGAGGATGATAGCACTCGTGCCTTTTGATGAAAGCCATAACCTACAAAGTCGCACTTGAGGGCCTGGGCATCCAACTTTGACCTCTAATTTTTTGGTATGTGAAGAAAAGAAACACAACCAAAGACATGAGCATGAAGATTATGGAAGGAAGGAATGGAGACATGGGTTGATAAGACTTCAAAGGGAATATGCCCCAGAAGGACACTAGAAGGAAGACGATTGATAAGATGGGATGCTGTTTGGACTGCCTCACCCCACAGATACTTAGGCATATGAGTACCAAATAATAATGCTCGAGCTATGTCTAAGAGATGACGATTTTTACACTCAGACACACCATTTTGCTCTGGTGTTTGGGGACAAGTGGTTTGATGAATTATGCCTTGTTCTTGAAAAATCTTTTGAAAATCATGATTGGCAAACTCTCTCCCCCCCCCCACCCCCAAAATTATCAGATGGAAAAACCTTGATAAGACCATTGAATTGTGTTTGAATCATTTTCTGAAAAGCTTGAAACACAGGAAACATAGCATCCTTAGATTTAAGCAATGCAACCCAAGACAATCTAGTACAATCATCAATAAAGAGAACAAAATATCATATTCCAGACACAGTGGGTTCTTTAGAAGGCCCCCACACATCAAAGTGAATAATTTCAAAAGGAATGAAACTTTTGTTAGAAAAACTCAATGGATAACTGACTCTATGGCTTTTTGCCAAAACACATGTTTCATAATGTAGAGAAGACTCATCAATGCCAACCAATAAAAAGGGCATAGTTTTGCTCATTACGCTAAAAGAAGGATGCCCTAAGTGTCTATGCCATAACCAAACTTCATTCAGCTTTCTAGAATTCAAAGTCAAAGCGACTGGTACATTCTTCCTAAACTTTTCTCCTGCATATGCTTGATCCAGATGAAACAATCTCCCCCTCAGATACCCTCTGTCGATTACCTCACTGGTCAGAAGATCCTGAAAAACAACATACATGGGAAAGAATGTCACAAAGCACAGGGATTGAACATTTAGTTGAGGGACATAAATTAGGTGATGGGAAAGGTCAGGCACATACTAAGGTGGATGTGACTCTTATAGACCCAATACCTAGAACAAGATACGATTCATCATTAGCATTGGTAACATAAGACACATCAGGGATGGATAAGCTAATAAAGTACTATTATAGGTCATATGGTCTGAAGCACCTGAATCGATAATCCATGTATCTGAACCTACAAAGTTAGAAATTTTCAAACCATACTAATCTTACCAGTACCTCTACCAACCATTGAGACTGAAGGATTGCCATTTTTCTTGAGGAATAATCTTGCCCTGCAACACCAAAGTGCTCTGAGTTCTGAACAAGATTGTCAGCTGCCTTCCCTCTCCCTCGAGGCCCAGTTGGCTTGGGTCTGCTGAAATATCCAACAGGATACCCAACCAACTTATATTAGTTCTCCTTGGTGTGTCCAACCAGATTGCAGTGCTGGCATACAGACCCACCAAAATTGGCTCCTGATGAAGGACCCTAAGTCATGGGACGAAGTCCAGATAGTGGTGTAAAGAAGCCAGGCGGTGGATCTTGAGCTTGTGGGGGCTTGGCTTGGATGGTCAAGTTAGAGATCTCTGTATGGACTGTCTTTGCACTATCCTACTGAGATTCATCCTTACGGATGTAGGTAAAAGCCTCAATAAGAGAAAGAGGCTCTTGCCTACGAAGTAGTTTTCCCTTGGCACTGTCATGCCTAGCATCCAATCCACTCAGAAACTGGTGCAGTCGCTCCAACTCCTTCTTTTTCTGGTACCAAGCAATATCCTCAGCATTCTTCAATTTGTTCGGTCGCCGCTGATCAATCTCGACCTAAGCATTCTTCAGCTGAATGTAGAACACTGAAACTGCCTACCCATCCTGCTTCATCCTTGTTGCCTTGCACAACAGCTCATAGATTTGAAAGAAGTCAAATTCATTCAGATAAAGATCATTGAGCATCTTCAAACTTTTGCAACAGTATCACATCCAATGATCAATATATTGGATAACCTCACCAGTCATGGCCTTGTACAAAATTGATAGTACAAGTCCATCAACATCTTCCCACTTCATATAGTCTTCACTCTCCTCATTCGCCGGTCCCTTGATAGTACAGGTGACATGGCCCACCTTGTGGATTTCACGAAGATAGGCTGAGATCATCTTCTTCCATGTGCGGTAGTTTCTAGGTCCATTCAATTTTGCTCCTCCGAATGAACCTAAAGAAGAATCCGGGTTTCGGACAGAGACTTCTACTTTCTAAATACCTGAATTACTGGTATTCCCTTCTTCTCCTCCTTTTAGAAGCGAAACTTCATTCTATCCAACCATTGTGAAAGAAGAACAGTATGCAGCAGAATTAACACAGAAGACTAGGGTTTCGAAAAATTTGGGAACGAAACCTGTGAGAGTCTTATGAAAGAATAGAGGATAATCCAAATCACTGAAAAGTGATGGGAAGAAAAATCAATCCTCTGAATAAGAAGAAAGAACAATGAAAAACAAAGAGATAAAGTCCTTGCAGATCTTTGCTCTGATACCAAGTCAAAAATTGAGTTGGAGACGAGAAATATTTGTGTGAGAATTTTCTGATGAATTATTCACACTTGTGTTAGGGATATATATACAACCCTAAAGTACTACACAACCAATTGTACTATAAGTTAGTACAACCGAAGTACAACCCAATATAGAAAACCTATTCTTATAAGGTAACTACTAAATACATATATTCTCCTAATAATTCTAATTATGACTCACAATTCAACATATACTCCTACTTACAATGAATGGGGTAGATAAAAGAATAAGGCATTGGTTTATATCAAAGATCGGGTCAATAGAAAGATTGAGGGATGGAAGCAGCGCTCCTTGTCTTTGGCTGGAAGAGAAGTTCGTATCAAATCAGTTGCTATGGCTATTCCTGCCTATCCTATGGCCTGCTTCAATTTCTCTAGAAAACATTTGTGATAAGATAAACTCTACTTTGGGGAAGTTTTGGTGGGGAGCAGACCAAGAGGGTCAAAAAATTCACTGGAAGAGCTGGTCCTACCTTGGTACTCCTAAAACTGAGGGTGGAATGGGTTTTCAAGATTTAAATCATTTCAATCTGGCCCTGCTTGCAAAGCAATGCTGGCGCCTTATACAAGAGCCTAATTCTCTATGGGCACAAGTTATCAAGGCCAGATACTTCCCTAACTGCAGTTTCTTGAAAGCTGTCAAGGGCTATAGGGCATCCTAGAGTTGGTCTAGCTTACTGGAGGCTAGGGACCAGTTTATTGGGGGGTGCAACTGGCAAGTCCCTCCTCCAAATGGTGGCTTTCTAGTTACTTCTGGGACTCCACAGGTGGGTAATCCTACATGGGTTATCTCTTTAATAGATTGAGATACTTGTAATTGGAACCTAGACTGCATTTTGCGTATCATACAACCTAGTAAAGTGAGGAAAATTCTTGCTATTCCTATTGGCGATGAGGAGGGGTGTGACAGATTAGTTTAGCCCTGGAACAAGAGCGGTGCATTTACGGTTAGCTCTGGGTATCACTGGATCCATCAGCAGCTGGCTAAACTATTCTTTTCTACTACTGGCCCACCACACCTGATTGACAATCAAGTGTGGAAAGTACTATGGAACATTAACACTCTACCAAAGATCAGGCTCTTTCTTTAGGGCAACTCCAACCATGGGGTGCCAAACCAAAATTTTGCCTAATATAGGACTTTGCTTCTCCAACCTTGTATTTTTGATGGATCTGGTCCTATTAAAATGAGACTTGGGCTCATTTGGAGTCTCATATTTGAGACAAATCAAAGACCAGAACTCAGAACAGTGAAACGGGACCACACGTTCTGATGCCCCAGCCCAACAAGTGGAGTGACGCGCTGGAAGCTTGGGTGGGCAGCACGCGCAAAAGGGAGAACGGATCAGAAGGGAGACGCGCCCACTTGCGCTGGAGAGAGAAATATCACTGCAGGTGGTCTGCTGCAGTGGGCCCCGCCAGGCGAAATTGTCTGCTGCCGACCGTTGCGTATCCCAACGGTCATTAAATGCACGGCTGAGATCGATTTTGTTTGAAAATGGACGGTCTGATGTTGGTTTTTTTTTTTTTTTTACACTGAACGGATCTATTTCGATCTGATGGCTCAGATTTGAGGGAAAAAAAATTATCAACGGCTCTTATTAAATGAAAGGTTATTATTTCATTTTTGTTCCAAAAAAATATAAAAAAAATACCAGAAAATTATGGGAAAAAAATATATCCGTTGGAACAGTAAAATATAGGAAATTCTATAAATACCAACCCATTCTTTTCTATTTTCTCACACCAAATATCCTCCATCTCCTTCACAATTTCTCATTCATTAACTCATCTTCTTGTTGTTAAATATATCTTCCTTTTTTTTTTTTTGTCTTGGAAAAAATGGCTCCAAGAGGGGATTCTTGGAGGCACAATGAAGAAGTTATTCTTTGCCAAGCTTGGATCACCGTTGGGGGTGATGGTTGCGTCGGAAAAGATCAAAAGTCGGACTTATTGTGGAGTCGTGTGGCGGAGGAGTACAATGCTCACAAACCGGCTGGTTGCATGGATAGAACACATTCTAGTTGCCACGCTCGTTGGAAGAAAATAAGTCCGGCATGTATGAAGTGGCGCCAAGCTCTTAACAAGGTCAAACACTTTCAACGAAGAAGCGGAGAAAATATGGAGGACGAGGTAATTATATTGAAATATGTTTAATAATGATTATATTTTTATTTCTCATGTAGTTGTTAAAAGTAAAATTGTTAGTTGCTTAGTTTATTCATCACTGGACATCTAACCTCCCTATAATGACGCAAGAATTGATTTAGTTGTTGCGGATTGCGATCAACATCGGTGTCCATTACTGGTCTCTTATATATCTATGCTTTCCTTGGTCTGGTTGGGATATCATCCGGATCAAATGGCTGCGCTGCATCTTCATCATGCTTATCTTCAACAATCATATTGTGCAAGATAATGCACGTCATCATGATGTATTGAAGGTTCTCCTTACTCCACCCACGAGCTGGTCCTCTTATGATTGCCCAACGAGCTTGGAGAATACCAAATGCTCCCTCCACGTCTTTTCTGTATGCTTCCTGCATCCTTGTGAAATTTTGTGTCTGCGGCGACCTCGGGTTTCGGATTGCTTGCACAAATGACCCCCACTTAGGGTATATGCCATCAACTAGGTAATAACATTGACGATAATGCCTATTATGCACCTGGTAGTTCACTTCAGGGGTTTCACCGGTGCATACGTCATTGAATAAAGGTGAACATCCAAGGGCGTTAATATCATTCAGGGAACCTGGAAGTCCGAAGAAGGCATGCCAAATCCAAGTATCGTAGGAGGCCACCGCCTCTAAGATGATTGTGGGTTTCCCCTTGTAGCCAGTATACTGCCCTGCCCATCAAGTAGGACAATTTTTCCACTGCCAATGCATACAATCAAGGCTACCGATCATCCCCGGGAATCCCCGTTCTGCAGCTTTGTCAAGCAGCCGTCGCAAATCTGCCGGTGTTGGTCGGCGGAGGTAAGTCTCATGGTACACATTCCAGATTGCTTTTGTGAAGTGCTCAAAAATCTCAATGGCAGTGGTCTTCGCAATATCTAGGTAATCATCACAGAAATCAGCTGTGATGCCATACGCGAGCATTCTCATGGCGCATGTCAGCTTTTGTTCAGTGGATAAGCTGAGTCTCCCACAAGCATCTCTTGTTTGAACAAAATATGGGTCGTAGTTGGCCACATCCCGCATCATCTTGTCAAAGACCCAAGGTTGCATTCTATATCGCCTGCGAAATATGTTTGGTTCATACCTGCACGGATCCGTGAAGTATTGAGCTTTGAGTCGAAGATCCATCAGCTCTCAATCCCTGGCCTTATAGGTACGACCTTCTGAAGAACCACCCCATTGTGAATCCTCATCTTCCAGAGTTTGGATTTGCAAGGTAGCAGTAGACATCATCAAGGCTCGTCGACGACTTCTCGTGACGGCCTCTTCTTGATCTTTCTGCAACGATTTCGTCAAACGATTCATTGCAGAAATGGTTTGACAAAATCAAAACGGAAAAGAAAGAAAGATTTGTATGATTTGGATATGAGAAGTGTTTGTGAAATTGTGAGAGATGAGGATGATAATGACCCCATATTTATGGACGGTTTGAGTTTATTTTATTAGATAATGTATGACACGTGGCGGACGAAGACTCGACCGTAATTAGGACAACCAATTGGAGATTGACACGTGGCGCTGATATCACATCGAAATTCGTATGTTTGGCATATATGCCGACACAAAACATCAAAATATCTTCTAAATAGTTAGATTCTTTGTCGTATGTGCCGACACTTTTGTCGTATATGCCGACAAAAAAAAAAAATTCAAAACCTTTTTTAAATTTATTAAATAATAAGAATAATTTTTAAAAATTATGATGTAAATAGTTAGATTCTTACTCGTATGTGCCGACACTTTTGTCGTATATGCCAACAAAAAAAAAATTAAATTTTTTTTTAAATTCATTAAATAATAAGAATAATTTTTAAATATTATGATAAAATGTTAAATGATTTTTTTTACCTTATTTTCATTAAATTAACATATTTTTAATATAATATTCATCAAAATTATACTTATATTATATTTTAGTCCAGAATAGTGAAAATAACACCCCCCCATAGGTCTAATGGTTGGAGATGAGAATTGAATCCTATATGAATAGTGCAACAAGGGGGTGCTAAAATGAGAATAGCACCCCCAAATGGTGCCTATGGTTGGAGTTGCCCTTAGAGAGCATTAAATGGTGCCATTCCTACCTTTTATAACCTGTTTCGAGGAAAAATTGCTACTACACCTACTTGCCCTAT